>JANJGN010005070.1:0-27183 GCA_026770705.1 Isurus oxyrinchus
AACAGACTTAAGCAGAGGCAAACAGACTTAAACAGAGGCAAATAGAGTGAAACAGAGGCAAGAAGACTTAAACAGAGGCAAACAGAGTGAAATAGAGGCAAGAAGACTTAAACAGAGGCAAACAGAGTGAAACAGAGGCAAACGGAGTGAAACAGAGGCAAACAGAAAGAAACAGAGGCAAAGATTCTTAAACAGAGTGAAACAGAGGCAAACAGAGTGCAACAGAGGCAAACAGAGTGAAACAGAGGCAAACAGAGTGAAACAGAGGCAAACAGACTTAAACAGAGGCAAACAGACTTAAACAGAGTTAAACAGAGGCATAAAAAGTCAAACAGAGGCAAAAAGAGTGAAACAGAGGCAAACAGAATGAAACAGAGGCAAACAGAATGAAACAGAGGTAAACAGACTGAAACAGAGGCAAACAGACTGAAACAGAGGCAAACAGACTTAAACAGAGGCAAACTGAATTAAACAGAGACAAAGAGAGGCAAAAAGAGCGAAACGGAGGCAAACAGATTGAAACAGAGGCAAACAGAGTGAAACAGAGGCAAACAGAGTGAAACAGAGGCAAACGGAGTGAAACAGAGGCAAACAGAAAGAAACAGAGGCAAAGATTCTTAAACAGAGTGAAACAGAGGCAAACAGAGTGCAACAGAGGCAAACAGAGTGAAACAGAGGCAAACAGAGTGAAACAGAGGCAAACAAAATGAAACAGAGGCAAACAGAATGAAACAGAGGTAAACAGTCTGAAACAGAGGCAAACAGACTGAAACAGAGGCAAACAGACTTAAACAGAGGCAAACTGAATTAAACAGAGACAAAGAGAGGCAAAAAGATCGAAACGGAGGCAAACAGATTGAAACAGAGGCAAACAGAGTGAAACAGAGGCAAACAGAGTGAAACAGAGGCACACAGAGTGAAACAGAGGCAAACAGACTTAAACAGGGGCAAACAGAGGCAAACAGAGGCAAACAGACTTAAACAGAGGCAAACAGAATTAAACAGAGGCAAACAGACCTGAACAGATGCATATAGACTTAAATAGAGGCAAAAAGACTTTAACAGAGGCAAACAGACTTAAACAGAGGCAAACTGAATTAAACAGAGACGAAGAGAGGCAAAAAGATCGAAACGGAGGCAAACAGATTGAAACAGAGGCACACAGAGTGAAACAGAGGCAAACAGAGTGAAACAGAGGCAAACGGAGTGAAACAGAGGCAAACAGAAAGAAACAGAGGCAAAGATTCTTAAACAGAGTGAAACAGAGGCAAACAGAGTGCAACAGAGGCAAACAGAGTGAAACAGAAGCAAACAGAGTGAAACAGAGGCAAACAGAATGAAACAGAGGCAAACAGAATGAAACAGAGGTAAACAGTCTGAAACAGAGGCAAACAGACTGAAACAGAGGCAAACAGACTTAAACAGAGGCAAACTGAATTAAACAGAGACAAAGAGAGGCAAAAAGATCGAAACGGAGGCAAACAGATTGAAAGAGAGGCAAACAGAGTGAAACAGAGGCAAACAGTGAAACAGAGGCACACAGAGTGAAACAGAGGCAAACAGACTTAAACAGGGGCAAACAGAGTGAAACAGAGGCAAACAGACTTAAACAGAGGCAAACAGAATTAAACAGAGGCAAACAGACCTGAACAGATGCATATAGACTTAAATAGAGGCAAACAGACTTTAACAGAGGCAAACAGAGGCAAACAGAGGCAAACAGAAGCAAACAGGGTTAAACAGAGGCAAACAGAGGCAAACAGAATTAAACAGAGTTAAACAGAGATAAGCAGAGGCATAAAGAGTGAAACAGAGTCAAAAGGAGTGAAACAGAGGCAAACAGAATGAAAGAGAGGCAAACAGACTGAAACAGAGGGAAACAGACTGAAACAGAGGCACACAGAAAGAAACAGAGGCAAAGAGACTTAAACAGAGTGAAAGAGAGGCAAACAGAGTGAAACAGAGGCAAACAGAGTGAAACAGAGGCAAACAGACTTAAACAGAGGCAAACAGACTTAAACAGAGGCAAAGAGACTTAAACAGAGGCAAACAGACTTAAACAGAGGCAAACAGAATTAAACAGAGGCAAACAGACCTGAACAGATGCATATAGAGTTAAATAGAGGCAAACAGACTTTAACAGAGGCAAACAGAGGCAAACAGAGGCAAACAGAAGCAAACAGGGTTAAACAGAGGCAAACAGAGGCAAACAGAATTAAACAGAGTTAAACAGAGATAAGCAGAGGCATAAAGAGTGAAACAGAGTCAAAAGGAGTGAAACAGAGGCAAACAGAATGAAACAGAGGCAAACAGACTGAAACAGAGGCAAACAGACTGAAACAGAGGCAAACAGAAAGAAACAGAGGCAAAGAGACTTAAACAGAGTGAAAGAGAGGCAAACAGAGTGAAACAGAGGCAAACAGAGTGAAACAGAGGCAAACAGACTTAAACAGAGGCAAACAGACTTAAACAGAGGCAAAGAGACTTAAACAGAGGCAAACAGAGGCAAACAGAGGCAAACAGACTTAAACAGAGGCAAACAGAGTGAAAGAGAGGCATGAAGAGGAAATAGAGGCAAACAGACTTAAACAGAGGCAAACAGACTTAAACAGAGGCAAACAGAGGCAAACAGAGGCAAACAGAGGCAAACAGAGGCAAACAGACTTAAACAGAGGCAAACAGAGGCAAACAGAGGCAAACAGACTTAAACAGAGGCAAACAGAGGCAAACAGAGGCAAACAGAGGCAAACAGACTTAAACAGAGGCAAACAGAGGCAAACAGAGGCAAACAGACTTAAACAGAGGCAAACAGAGTGAAACAGAGGCAAGGAGACTTAAACAGAGGCAAACAGAGGCAAAAAGAGGCAAACAGATTGAAACAGAGGCAAACAGACTTAAACAGAGGCAAACAGACTGAAACAGAGGCAAACAGAAGCAAACAGAGTCAAACAGAGGCAAACGGAGGCAAACAGGGTTAAACAGAGGCAAACAGAGGGAAACAGGGTTATACAGAGGCAAACAGAGGCAAACAGACTTAAACAGAGTTAAACGGATTTAAACAGAGTTAAACAGAGGCAAACAGAGTGCAACAGAGGCAAATAGAGTGAAACAGAGGCAAACAGACTTAAGCAGAGGCAAGCAGACTTAAACAGAGCCAAACAGATTGAAACAGAGGCAAGAAGACGTTAACAGAGGCAAGCAGAGTGAAACAGAGGCAAGAAGACTTAAACAGAGGCAAACAGAGTGAAACAGAGGCAAACAGAGTGAAACAGAGGCACACAGAGTGAAACAGAGGCAAACAGACTTAAACAGGGGCAAACAGAGTGAAACAGAGGCAAACAGACTTAAACAGAGGCAAACAGAATTAAACAGAGGCAAACAGACTTGAACAGAGGCAAATAGACTTAAAGAGAGGCAAACAGACTTAAACAGAGGCAAACAGAGGCAAGCAGAGGCAAACAGAAGCAAACAGGGTTAAACAGAGGCAAACAGAGGCAAACAGACTTAAACAGAGTTAAGCAGAGATAAACAGAGGCATAAAGAGTGAAACAGAGGCAAATAGAGTGAGACAGAGGCAAACAGACTTAAGCAGAGGCAAACAGACTTAAACAGAGGCAAATAGAGTGAAACAGAGGCAAGAAGACTTAAACAGAGGCAAACAGAGTGAAATAGAGGCAAGAAGACTTAAACAGAGGCAAACAGAGTGAAACAGAGGCAAACGGAGTGAAACAGAGGCAAACAGAAAGAAACAGAGGCAATGATTCTTAAACAGAGTGAAACAGAGGCAAACAGAGTGCAACAGAGGCAAACAGAGTGAAACAGAGGCAAACAGAGTGAAACAGAGGCAAACAGACTTAAACAGAGGCAAACAGACTTAAACAGAGTTAAACAGAGGCATAAAAAGTCAAACAGAGGCAAAAAGAGTGAAACAGAGGCAAACAGAATGAAACAGAGGCAAACAGAATGAAACAGAGGTAAACAGACTGAAACAGATGCAAACAGACTGAAACAGAGGCAAACAGACTTAAACAGAGGCAAACTGAATTAAACAGAGACAAAGAGAGGCAAAAAGAGCGAAACGGAGGCAAACAGATTGAACAGAGGCAAACAGAGTGAAACAGAGGCAAACAGAGTGAAACAGAGGCAAACGGAGTGAAACAGAGGCAAACAGAAAGAAACAGAGGCAAAGATTCTTAAACAGAGTGAAACAGAGGCAAACAGAGTGCAACAGAGGCAAACAGAGTGAAACAGAGGCAAACAGAGTGAAACAGAGGCAAACAAAATGAAACAGAGGCAAACAGAATGAAACAGAGGTAAACAGTCTGAAACAGAGGCAAACAGACTGAAACAGAGGCAAACAGACTTAAACAGAGGCAAACTGAATTAAACAGAGACAAAGAGAGGCAAAAAGATCGAAACGGAGGCAAACAGATTGAAACAGAGGCAAACAGAGTGAAACAGAGGCAAACAGAGTGAAACAGAGGCACACAGAGTGAAACAGAGGCAAACAGACTTAAACAGGGGCAAACAGAGGCAAACAGAGGCAAACAGACTTAAACAGAGGCAAACAGAATTAAACAGAGGCAAACAGACCTGAACAGATGCATATAGACTTAAATAGAGGCAAAAAGACTTTAACAGAGGCAAACAGACTTAAACAGAGGCAAACTGAATTAAACAGAGACAAAGAGAGGCAAAAAGATCGAAACGGAGGCAAACAGATTGAAACAGAGGCACACAGAGTGAAACAGAGGCAAACAGAGTGAAACAGAGGCAAACGGAGTGAAACAGAGGCAAACAGAAAGAAACAGAGGCAAAGATTCTTAAACAGAGTGAAACAGAGGCAAACAGAGTGCAACAGAGGCAAACAGAGTGAAACAGAAGCAAACAGAGTGAAACAGAGGCAAACAGAATGAAACAGAGGCAAACAGAATGAAACAGAGGTAAACAGTCTGAAACAGAGGCAAACAGACTGAAACAGAGGCAAACAGACTTAAACAGAGGCAAACTGAATTAAACAGAGACAAAGAGAGGCAAAAAGATCGAAACGGAGGCAAACAGATTGAAAGAGAGGCAAACAGAGTGAAACAGAGGCAAACAGTGAAACAGAGGCACACAGAGTGAAACAGAGGCAAACAGACTTAAACAGGGGCAAACAGAGTGAAACAGAGGCAAACAGACTTAAACAGAGGCAAACAGAATTAAACAGAGGCAAACAGACCTGAACAGATGCATATAGACTTAAATAGAGGCAAACAGACTTTAACAGAGGCAAACAGAGGCAAACAGAGGCAAACAGAAGCAAACAGGGTTAAACAGAGGCAAACAGAGGCAAACAGAATTAAACAGAGTTAAACAGAGATAAGCAGAGGCATAAAGAGTGAAACAGAGTCAAAAGGAGTGAAACAGAGGCAAACAGAATGAAAGAGAGGCAAACAGACTGAAACAGAGGGAAACAGACTGAAACAGAGGCACACAGAAAGAAACAGAGGCAAAGAGACTTAAACAGAGTGAAAGAGAGGCAAACAGAGTGAAACAGAGGCAAACAGAGTGAAACAGAGGCAAACAGACTTAAACAGAGGCAAACAGACTTAAACAGAGGCAAAGAGACTTAAACAGAGGCAAACAGAGGCAAACAGAGGCAAACAGACTTAAACAGAGGCAAACAGAGTGAAAGAGAGGCATGAAGAGGAAATAGAGGCAAACAGACTTAAACAGAGGCAAACAGACTTAAACAGAGGCAAACATAGGCAAACAGAGGCAAACAGAGGCAAACAGAGGCAAACAGACTTAAACAGAGGCAAACAGACTTAAACAGAGGCAAACAGAGTGAAACAGAGGCAAGGAGACTTAAACAGAGGCAAACAGAGGCAAAAAGAGGCAAACAGATTGAAACAGAGGCAAACAGACTTAAACAGAGGCAAACAGACTGAAACAGAGGCAAACAGAAGCAAACAGAGTCAAACAGAGGCAAACGGAGGCAAACAGGGTTAAACAGAGGCAAACAGAGGGAAACAGGGTTATACAGAGGCAAACAGAGGCAAACAGACTTAAACAGAGTTAAACGGATTTAAACAGAGTTAAACAGAGGCAAACAGAGTGCAACAGAGGCAAATAGAGTGAAACAGAGGCAAACAGACTTAAGCAGAGGCAAGCAGACTTAAACAGAGCCAAACAGAGTGAAACAGAGGCAAGAAGACGTTAACAGAGGCAAGCAGAGTGAAACAGAGGCAAGAAGACTTAAACAGAGGCAAACAGAGTGAAACAGAGGCAAACAGAGTGAAACAGAGGCACACAGAGTGAAACAGAGGCAAACAGACTTAAATAGGGGCAAACAGAGTGAAACAGAGGCAAACAGACTTAAACAGAGGCAAACAGAATTAAACAGAGGCAAAAAGACTTGAACAGAGGCAAACAGAGGCAAACAGAGGCAAACAGAAGCAAACAGGGTTAAACAGAGGCAAACAGAGGCAAACAGACTTAAACAGAGTTAAGCAGAGATAAACAGAGGCATAAAGAGTGAAACAGAGGCAAATAGAGTGAGACAGAGGCAAACAGACTTAAGCAGAGGCAAACAGACTTAAACAGAGTGAAACAGAGTGAAACAGAGGCAAGAAGACTTAAACAGAGGCAAACAGAGTGAAATAGAGGCAAGAAGACTTAAACAGAGGCAAACAGAGTGAAACAGAGGCAAACAGAGTGAAACAGAGGCAAACGGAGTGAAACAGAGGCAAACAGAAAGAAACAGAGGCAAAGATTCTTAAACAGAGTGAAACAGAGGCAAACAGTGCAACAGAGGCAAACAGAGTGAAACAGAGGCAAACAGAGTGAAACAGAGGCAAACAGACTTAAACAGAGGCAAACAGACTTAAACAGAGTTAAACAGAGGCATAAAAAGTCAAACAGAGGCAAAAAGAGTGAAACAGAGGCAAACAGAATGAAACAGAGGCAAACAGAATGAAACAGAGGTAAACAGACTGAAACAGAGGCAAACAGACTGAAACAGATGCAAACAGACTTAAACAGAGGCAAACTGAATTAAACAGAGACAAACAGAGGCAAAAAGAGCGAAACAGAGGCAAACAGATTGAAACAGAGGCAAACAGAGTGAAACAGAGGCAAACAGAGTGAAACAGAGGCAAACAGAATGAAACAGAGGCAAACAGAATGAAACAGAGGTAAACAGTCTGAAACAGAGGCAAACAGAGTGAAACAGAGGCACACAGAGTGAAACAGAGGCAAACAGACTTAAACAGGGGCAAACAGAGTGAAACAGAGGCAAACAGACTTAAACAGAGGCAAACAGAATTAAACAGAGGCAAACAGACCTGAACAGATGCATATAGACTTAAATAGAGGCAAACAGACTTTAACAGAGGCAAACAGAGGCAAACAGAGGCAAACAGAAGCAAACAGGGTTAAACAGAGGCAAACAGAGGCAAACAGAATTAAACAGAGTTAAACAGAGATAAGCAGAGGCATAAAGAGTGAAACAGAGTCAAAAGGAGTGAAACAGAGGCAAACAGAATGAAAGAGAGGCAAACAGACTGAAACAGAGGCAAACAGACTGAAACAGAGGCACACAGAAAGAAACAGAGGCAAAGAGACTTAAACAGAGTGAAAGAGAGGCAAACAGAGTGAAACAGAGGCAAACAGAGTGAAACAGAGGCAAACAGACTTAAACAGAGGCAAACAGACTTAAACAGAGGCAAAGAGACTTAAACAGAGGCAAACAGACTTAAACAGAGGCAAACAGAGTGAAAGAGAGGCATGAAGAGGAAATAGAGGCAACCAGACTTAAACAGAGGCAAACAGACTTAAACAGAGGCAAACAGAGGCAAACAGAGGCAAACAGACTTAAACAGAGGCAAACAGAGGCAAACAGACTTAAACAGAGGCAAACAGAGTGAAACAGAGGCAAGGAGACTTAAACAGAGGCAAACAGAGGCAAAAAGAGGCAAACAGATTGAAACAGAGGCAAACAGACTTAAACAGAGGCAAACAGACTGAAACAGAGGCAAACAGAAGCAAACAGAGTCAAACAGAGGCAAACGGAGACAAACAGGGTTAAACAGAGGCAAACAGAGGGAAACAGGGTTATACAGAGGCAAACAGAGGCAAACAGACTTAAACAGAGTTAAACGGATTTAAACAGAGTTAAACAGAGGCAAACAGAGTGCAACAGAGGCAAATAGAGTGAAACAGAGGCAAACAGACTTAAGCAGAGGCAAGCAGACTTAAACAGAGCCAAACAGAGTGAAACAGAGGCAAGAAGACGTTAACAGAGGCAAGCAGAGTGAAACAGAGGCAAGAAGACTTAAACAGAGGCAAACAGAGTGAAACAGAGGCAAACAGAGTGAAACAGAGGCACACAGAGTGAAACAGAGGCAAACAGACTTAAACAGGGGCAAACAGAGTGAAACAGAGGCAAACAGACTTAAACAGAGGCAAACAGAATTAAACAGAGGCAAACAGACTTGAACAGAGGCAAACAGAGGCAAACAGAGGCACACAGAAGCAAACAGGGTTAAACAGAGGCAAACAGAGGCAAACAGACTTAAACAGAGTTAAGCAGAGATAAACAGAGGCATAAAGAGTGAAACAGAGGCAAATAGAGTGAGACAGAGGCAAACAGACTTAAGCAGAGGCAAACAGACTTAAACAGAGTGAAACAGAGTGAAACAGAGGCAAGAAGACTTAAACAGAGGCAAACAGAGTGAAATAGAGGCAAGAAGACTTAAACAGAGGCAAACAGAGTGAAACAGAGGCAAACAGAGTGAAACAGAGGCAAACGGAGTGAAACAGAGGCAAACAGAAAGAAACAGAGGCATAGATTCTTAAACAGAGTGAAACAGAGGCAAACAGAGTGCAACAGAGGCAAACAGAGTGAAACAGAGGCAAACAGAGTGAAACAGAGGCACACAGAGTGAAACAGAGGCAAACAGACTTAAACAGGGGCAAACAGAGTGAAACAGAGGCAAACAGCCTAAAAAAGAGGCAAACAGACTTAAACAGAGGCAAACAGACCTGAACAGAGGCAAATAGACTTAAACAGAGGCAAACAGACTTAAACAGAGGCAAACAGAGGCAAACAGAGGCAGACAGAGGCAAACAGAAGCAAACAGGGTATAACAGAGGCTAACAGAGGCAAACAGACCTAAACAGAGTTAAACAGAGATAAACAGAGGCATAAAGAGTGAAACAGAGGCAAAAGAATTGAAACAGAGGCAAACAGAATGAAACAGAGGCAAACAGACTGAAACAGAGGCAAACAGACTGAAACAGAGGCAAACAGAAAGAAACAGAGGCAAAGAGACTTAAACAGAGTGAAACAGAGGCAAACAGAGTGCAACAGAGGCAAACAGAGTGAAACAGAGGCAAACAGAGTGAAACAGAGGCAAACAGAGTGAAACAGAGGCAAACAGACTTAAACAGAGGCAAACAGACTTAAACAGAGGCAAACAGACTTAAACAGAGGCAAACAGAGGCAAACAGAGGCAAACAGAGGCAAACAGAGGCAAACAGACTTAAACAGAGGCAAACAGAGTGAAAGAGAGGCATGAAGAGGATATTGAGGCAAACAGAGTGAAACAGAGGCAAACAGACTTAAACAGAGGCAAACAGACTTAAACAGAGGCAAACAGACTTAAACAGAGGCAAACAGAGTGAATGAGAGGCAAGAAGAGGAAATAGAGGCAAACAGAGTGAAACAGAGGCAAGGAGACTTAAACAGAGGCAAACAGAGGCAAAAAGAGGCAAACAGATTGAAACAGAGGCAAACAGACTTAAATAGAGTCAAACAGACTGAAACAGAGTCAAACAGAAGCAAACAGAGTCAAACATAGGCAAACGGAGGCAAACAGGGTTAAACAGAGGCAAACAGAGGGAAACAGGGTTATACAGAGGCAAACAGAGGCAACCAGACTTAAACAGAGTTAAACGGAGAAAAACAGTTAAACAGAGGCAAACAGAGTGAAACAGAGGCAAATAGAGTGAAACAGAGGCAAACAGACTTAAGCAGAGGCAAGCAGACTTAAACAGAGGCAAACAGAGTGAAACAGAGGCAAGAAGACGTTAACAGAGGCAAACAGAGTGAAACAGAGGCAAGAAGACTTAAACAGAGGCAAACAGAGTGAAACAGAGGCAAACAGAGTGAAACAGAGGCACACAGAGTGAAACAGAGGCAAGAAGACTTAAACAGAGGCAAACAGAGTGAAACAGAAGCAAACAGACTTAAACAGAGGGAAGCAGAATTAAACAGAGGCAATCAGACTTGAACAGAGGCAAACAGACTTAAACAGAGGCAAACAGACTTAAACAGAGGCAAACAGAGGCAAACAGATGCAAACAGAAGCAAACAGGGTTAAACAGAGGCAAACAGAGGCAAACAGACTTAAACAGAGTTAAACAGAGATAAACAGAGGCATAAAGAGTGAAACAGAGGCAAATAGAGTGAAACAGAGGCAAACAGACTTAAACAGAGGCAAACAGAGTGAAACAGAGGCAAGAAGACTTAAACAGAGGCAAACAGAGTGAAATAGAGGCAAGAAGACTTAAACAGAGGCAAACAGAGTGAAACGAAGGCAAACAGAGTGAAACAGAGGCAAACGGAGTGAAACGGAGGCAAACAGAGTTGAAACTGAGGCAAACAGAAGCAAGCAGAGGCAAACAGGCAAACGGAGTGAAACAGAGGCAAACAGAGTGAAACAGAGGCAAACAGAATGAAAGAGAGGCAAACAGAGAGAAACAGAGGCAAACAGATTGAAACAGAGGCAAACAGAGTGAAACAGAGGCAAACAGAGCGAAACAGAGACAAACAGAGTGAAAAAGAGGCACACAGACTGAAACAGAGGAAAAAAGACTTAATCAGAGTCAAACAGACTTAAACAAAGGCAAACAGACTTAAACAGAGGCAAACAGACTTAAACAAAGGCAAACAGACTTAAACAGAGGCGAACAGACTTAAACAGAGGCAAACAGACTTAAACAGAGGCAAGCAGAGTGAAACAGAGGCAAGAAGACTTGAACAGAGGCAAACAGAGTGAAACAGAGGCAAGAAGACTTAAACAGAGGCAGGCAGAGTGAAACAGAGGCAAACAGAGTGAAACAGAGGCACACAGAGTGAAACAGAGGCAAACAGACTTAAACAGGGGCAAACAGAGTGAAACAGAGGCAAACAGACTGGAACAGAGGCAAACAGACTTAAGCAGAGGCAAACAGAGGCAAAAAGAGTGAAACAGAGGCAAACAGAGTGAAACAGAGCAAACAGAGTGAAACAGAGCAAACAGAGTGAAACAGAGGCAAACAGAGTGAAACAGAGGCAAACAGAGTGGAACAGAGGCAAAAATACTTAAACAGGGGCAAACAGAGTGAAACAGAGGCAAACAGACTTAAACAGAGGCAAACAGACTTAAACAGAGGCAAACAGACTTAAAACAGAGTGAAACAGAGGCAAACAGAGGCAAACAGAGGCAAACAGACTTCAACAGAGTTAAACAGAGGCATAAAAAGTCAAACAGAGGCAAAAAGAGTGAAACAGAGGCAAACAGAGTGAAACAGAGGCAAACAGACTTAAATAGAGGCAAACAGACTGAAACAGAGGCAAACAGAAGCAAACAGAGTCAAACATAGGCAAACGGAGGCAAACAGGGTTAAACAGAGGCAAACAGAGGGAAACAGGGTTATACAGAGGCAAACAGAGGCAACCAGACTTAAACAGAGTTAAACGGAGAAAAACAGAGTTAAACAGAGGCAAACAGAGTGAAACAGAGGCAAATAGAGTGAAACAGAGGCAAACAGACTTAAGCAGAGGCAAACAGACTTAAACAGAGGCAAACAGAGTGAAACAGAGGCAAACAGACTTAAACAGAGGGAAGCAGAATTAAACAGAGGCAATCAGACTTGAACAGAGGCAAACAGACTTAAACAGAGGCAAACAGACTTAAACAGAGGCAAACAGAGGCAAACAGAGGCAAACAGATGCAAACAGAAGCAAACAGGGTTAAACAGAGGCAAACAGAGGCAAACAGACTAAAACAGAGTTAAACAGAGTTAAACAGAGGCATAAAGAGTGAAACAGAGGCAAATAGAGTGAAATAGAAGCAAACAGACTTAAACAGAGGCAAACAGAGTGAAACAGAGGCAAGAGGACTTAAACAGAGGCAAACAGAGTGAAATAGAGGCAAGAAGACTTAAACAGAGGCAAACAGAGTGAAACGAAGGCAAACAGAGTGAAACAGAGGCAAACGGAGTGAAACGGAGGCAAACAGAGTTGAAACTGAGGCAAACAGAAGCAAACAGAGGCAAACAGGCAAACGGAGTGAAACAGAGGCAAACAGAGTGAAACAGAGGCAAACAGAATGAAAGAGAGGCAAACAGAGATAAACAGAGGCAAACAGAGTGAAACAGAGGCAAACAGAGTGAAACAGAGGCAAACAGAGTGAAACAGAGACAAACAGAGTGAAAAAGAGGCAAACAGACTTAAATAGAGGCAAACAGACTGAAACAGAGGCAAACAGAAGCAAACAGAGTCAAACATAGGCAAACGGAGGCAAACAGGGTTAAACAGAGGCAAACAGAGGGAAACAGGGTTATACAGAGGCAAACAGAGGCAACCAGACTTAAACAGAGTTAAACGGAGAAAAACAGAGTTAAACAGAGGCAAACAGAGTGAAACAGAGGCAAATAGAGTGAAACAGAGGCAAACAGACTTAAACAGAGGCAAACAGAGTGAAACAGAGGCAAGAAGACGTTAACAGAGGCAAACAGAGTGAAACAGAGGCAAGAAGACTTAAACAGAGGCAAACAGAGTGAAACAGAGGCAAACAGAGTGAAACAGAGGCACACAGAGTGAAACAGAGGCAAGAAGACTTAAACAGAGGCAAACAGAGTGAAACAGAGGCAAACAGACTTAAACAGAGGGAAGCAGAATTAAACAGAGGCAATCAGACTTGAACAGAGGCAAACAGACTTAAACAGAGGCAAACAGACTTAAACAGAGGCAAACAGAGGCAAACAGATGCAAACAGAAGCAAACAGGGTTAAACAGAGGCAAACAGAGGCAAACAGACTAAAACAGAGTTAAACAGAGTTAAACAGAGGCATAAAGAGTGAAACAGAGGCAAATAGAGTGAAATAGAGGCAAACAGACTTAAACAGAGGCAAACAGAGTGAAACAGAGGCAAGAGGACTTAAACAGAGGCAAACAGAGTGAAATAGAGGCAAGAAGACTTAAACAGAGGCAAACAGAGTGAAACGAAGGCAAACAGAGTGAAACAGAGGCAAACGGAGTGAAACGGAGGCAAACAGAGTTGAAACTGAGGCAAACAGAAGCAAACAGAGGCAAACAGGCAAACGGAGTGAAACAGAGGCAAACAGAGTGAAACAGAGGCAAACAGAATGAAAGAGAGGCAAACAGAGATAAACAGAGGCAAACAGAGTGAAACAGAGGCAAACAGACTGAAACAGAGGAAAAAAGACTTAATCAGAGTCAAACAGACTTAAACAGAGGCAAACAGACTTAAACAGAGGCAAACAGACTTAAACAAAGGCAAACAGACTTAAACAGAGGCAAACAGACTTAAACAGAGGCAAACAGACTTAAACAGAGGCAAGCAGAGTGAAACAGAGGCAAGAAGACTTGAACAGAGGCAAACAGAGTGAAACAGAGGCACACAGAGTGAAACAGAGGCAAACAGACTTAAACAGGGGCAAACAGAGTGAAACAGAGGCAAACAGACTGGAACAGAGGCAAACAGACTTAAGCAGAGGCAAACAGAGGCAAAAAGAGTGAAACAGAGGCAAACCGAGTGAAACAGAGCAAACAGAGTGAAACAGAGGCAAACAGAGTGAAACAGAGGCAAACAGAGTGGAACAGAGGCAAAAATACTTAAACGGGGGCAAACAGTGTGAAACAGAGGCAAACAGACTTAAACAGAGGCAAACAGAATTAAACAGAGGCAAACAGACTTAAAACAGAGTGAAACAGAGGCAAACAGAGGCAAACAGAGGCAAACAGACTTCAACAGAGTTAAACAGAGGCATAAAAAGTCAAACAGAGGCAAAAAGAGTGAAACAGAGGCAAACAGAATGAAACAGATGCAAACAGAATGAAACAGAGGTAAACAGACTGAAACAGAGGCAAACAGACTGAAACAGAGGCAAACAGAGGCAAACTGAATTAAACAGAGACAAAGAGAGGCAAAAAGAGCGAAACGGAGGCAAACAGATTGAAACAGAGGCAAACAGAGTGAAACAGAGGCAAACAGAGTCAAACAGAGGCACACAGAGTGAAACAGAGGCACACAGAGTGAAACAGAGGCAAACAGACTTAAACAGGGGCAAACAGAGTGAAACAGAGGCAAACAGACTTAAACAGAGGCAAACAGAATTAAACAGAGGCAAACAGACCTGAACAGATGCATATAGACTTAAATAGAGGCAAACAGACTTTAACAGAGGCAAACAGAGGCAAACAGAAGCAAACAGGGTTAAACAGAGGCAAACAGAGGCAAACAGAATTAAACAGAGTTAAACAGAGATAAGCAGAGGCATAAAGAGTGAAACAGAGTCAAAAGGAGTGAAACAGAGGCAAACAGAATGAAACAGAGGCAAACAGACTGAAACAGAGTCAAACAGACTGAAACAGAGGCAAAGAGACTTAAACAGAGTGAAAGAGAGGCAAACAGAGTGAAACAGAGGCAAACAGAGTGAAACAGAGGCAAACAGACTTAAACAGAGGCAAACAGACTTAAACAGAGGCAAGCAGACTTAAACAGAGGCAAAGAGACTGAAACAGAGGCAAACAGAGGCAAACAGAGGCAAACAGACTTAAACAGAGGCAAACAGAGTGAAAGAGAGGCATGAAGAGGAAATAGAGGCAAACAGACTGAAACAGAGGCAAACAGACTTAAACAGAGGCAAACAGACTTAAACAGAGGCAAAAAGAGTGAAACAGAGGCAAACAGAGTGAAACAGAGGCCAACAGAGAGAAACAGAGGCAAACAGAGTGAAACAGAGCCAAACAGAGTGAAACAGAGACAAACAGAGTAAAACAGAGGCAAACAGACTGAAACAGAGGCAAACAGATTTAAACAGAGGCAAACAGACTTAAACAGAGGCAAACAGAGGCAAACAGACTGAAACAGAGGCAAACAGAGTGAAACAGAGGCAAACAGAAGCAAACAGAGGCAAACAGAGGCAAACAGAGTGAAACAGAGGCAAACAGACTTAAACAGAGGCAAACAGAGAGAAACAGAGAAAAACAAAGTGAAACAGAGGCAAACAGAGTGAAACAGAGGCAAACAGAGAGAAACAGAGACAAACAGAGTGAAACAGAGGCAAACAGACTGAAACAGAGACAAACAGACTTAAACAGAGGCAAACAGAGGCAAACAGTGTGAAACAGAGGCAAACAGAGTGAAACAGAGGCAAACAGACATAAACAGAGGCAAACAGACTGAAACAGAGGCAAACAGACTTAAACAGAGGCAAATATACTGAAACAGAGCCAAACAGACTTAAACAGAGGCAAACAGACTTAAACAGAGGCACACAGAATTAAACAGAGGCAAGCAGAGGCAAACAGAGGCAAACAAAGGCAAACAGAAGCAAACAGGGTTAAACAGAGGCAAACAGATGCAAACAGACTTAAACAGAGTTAAACAGAGGCATTAAGAGTGAATCAGAGGTAAAATGAGTGAAACAGAGGCAAACAGAATGAAACAGATGCAAACAGACTGGAACAGATGCAAACAGACTGAAACAGAGGCAAACAGACTGAAACAGAGGCGTACAGACTTAAACAGAGGCAAACAGACTTAAACAGAGGCAAACAGATGCAAAAAGAGTGAAACAGAGGCAAACAGAGTGAAACAGAGCAAACAGAGTGAAACAGAGGCAAACAGAGTGAAACAGAGGCAAACAGAGTGGAACAGAGGCACACATACTTAAACAGGGGCAAACAGAGTGAAACAGAGGCAAACAGACTTAAACAGAGGCAAACAGACTTAAACAGAGGCAAACAGAGGCAAACAGAGGCAAACAGACTTAAACAGAGTTAAACAGAGTTAAACAGAGGCATAAATATTCAAACAGAGGCAAAAAGAGTGAAACAGAGGCAAACAGAATGAAACAGAGGCAAACAGAATGAAACAGAGGTAAACAGACTGAAACAGAGGCAAACAGACTGAAACAGAGGCAAACAGACTTAAACAGAGGCAAACTGAATTAAACAGAGACAAACAGAGGCAAAACGAGCGAAACAGAGTCAAACAGATTGAAACAGAGGCAAACAGAGTGAAACAGAGGCAAACAGAGTGAAACAGAGGCACACAGAGTGAAACAGAGGCAAACAGACTTAAACAGGGGCAAACAGAGTGAAACAGAGGCAAACAGACTAAAAAAGAGGCAAACAGACTTAAACAGAGGCAAACAGACCTGAACAGAGGCAAACAGACTTAAACAGAGGCAAACAGACTTAAACAGAGGCAAACAGACTGAAACAGAGGCAAACAGAGGCAAACAGAGGCAAACAGAGGCAAACAGAAGCAAACAGGGTATAACAGAGGCTAACAGAGGCAAACAGACTTAAACAGAGTTAAACAGAGATAAACAGAGGCATAAAGAGTGAAACAGAGGCAAAAGAAGTGAAACAGAGGCAAACAGAATGAAACAGAGGCAAACAGACTGAAACAGAGGCCAACAGACTGAAACAGAGGCAAACAGAAAGAAACAGATGCAAAGATTCTTAAACAGAGTGAAACAGAGGCAAACAGAGTGCAACAGAGGCAAACAGACTGGAACAGAGGCAAACAGACTGAAACAGAGGCATACAGACTTAAACAGAGGCAAACAGACTTAAACAGAGGCAAACAGATGCAAAAAGAGTGAAACAGAGGCAAACAGACTGAAACAGAGCAAACAGAGTGAAACAGAGGCAAACAGAGTGAAACAGAGGCAAACAGAGTGGAACAGAGGCACACATACTTAAACAGGGGCAAACAGAGTGAAACAGAGGCAAACAGACTTAATCAGAGGCAAACAGACTTAAACAGAGGCAAACAGAGGCAAACAGAGGCAAACAGACTTAAACAGAGTTAAACAGAGTTAAACAGAGGCATAAATATTCAAACAGAGGCAAAAAGAGTGAAACAGAGGCAAACAGAATGAAACAGAGGCAAACAGAATGAAACAGAGGTAAACAGACTGAAACAGAGGCAAACAGACTGAAACAGAGGCAAACAGACTTAAAAAGAGGCAAACTGAATTAAACAGAGACAAACAGAGGCAAAACGAGCGAAACAGAGGCAAACAGATTGAAACAGAGGCAAACAGAGTGAAACAGAGGCAAACAGAGTGAAACAGAGGCACACAGAGTGAAACAGAGGCAAACAGACTTAAACAGGGGCAAACAGAGTGAAACAGAGGCAAACAGACTAAAAAAGAGGCAAACAGACTTAAACAGAGCCAAACAGACCTGAACAGAGGCATAACAGACTTAAACAGAGGCAAACAGACTTAAACAGAGGCAAACAGGGGCAAACAGAGGCAAACAGAGGGAAACAGAGGCAAACAGAAGCAAACAGGGTATAACAGAGGCTAACAGAGGCAAACAGACTTAAACAGAGTTAAACAGATATAAACAGAGGCATAAAGAGTGAAACAGAGGCAAAAGAAGTGAAACAGAGGCAAACAGAATGAAACAGAGGCAAACAAACTGAAACAGAGGCAAACAGACTGAAACAGAGGCAAACAGAAAGAAACAGATGCAAAGATTCTTAAACAGAGTTAAACAGAGGCAAACAGAGTGAAACAGAGGCAACCAGAGTGAAACAGAGGCAAACAGACTTAAACAGAGGCAAACAGACTTAAACAGAGGCAAACAGAGGCAAACAGAGGCAAACAGACTTAAACAGAGTTAAACAGAGTTAAACAGAGGCATAAATATTCAAACAGAGGCAAAAAGAGTGAAACAGAGGCAAACAGAATGAAACAGAGGCAAACAGAATGAAACAGAGGTAAACAGACTGAAACAGAGGCAAACAGACTGAAACAGAGGCAAACAGACTTAAACAGAGGCAAACTGAATTAAACAGAGACAAACAGAGGCAAAACGAGCGAAACAGAGTCAAACAGATTGAAACAGAGGCAAACAGAGTGAAACAGAGGCAAACAGAGTGAAACAGAGGCACACAGAGTGAAACAGAGGCAAACAGACTTAAACAGGGGCAAACAGAGTGAAACAGAGGCAAACAGACTAAAAAAGAGGCAAACAGACTTAAACAGAGGCAAACAGACCTGAACAGAGGCAAACAGACTTAAACAGAGGCAAACAGACTTAAACAGAGGCAAACAGACTGAAACAGAGGCAAACAGAGGCAAACAGAGGCAAACAGAGGCAAACAGAAGCAAACAGGGTATAACAGAGGCTAACAGAGGCAAACAGACTTAAACAGAGTTAAACAGAGATAAACAGAGGCATAAAGAGTGAAACAGAGGCAAAAGAAGTGAAACAGAGGCAAACAGAATGAAACAGAGGCAAACAGACTGAAACAGAGGCCAACAGACTGAAACAGAGGCAAACAGAAAGAAACAGATGCAAAGATTCTTAAACAGAGTGAAACAGAGGCAAACAGAGTGCAACAGAGGCAAACAGAGTGAAACAGAGGCAACCAGAGTGAAACAGAGGCAAACAGACTTAAACAGAGGCAAACAGACTTAAACAGAGTTAAACAGAGGCATAAAAAGTCAAACAGAGGCAAAAAGAGTGAAACAGAGGCAAACAGAATGAAACAGAGGCAAACAGAATGAAACAGAGGTAAACAGACTTAAACAGAGGCAAACAGACTGAAACAGAGGCAAACAGACTTAAACAGAGGCAAACTGAATTAAACAGAGACAAACAGAGGCAAAAAGAGCGAAACAGAGGCAAACAGATTGAAACAGAGGCGAACAGAGTGAAACAGAGGCAAACAGTGTGAAACAGAGGCAAACAGAGTGAAACAGAGGCAAACAGACATAAACAGAGGCAAACAGACTGAAACAGAGGCAAACAGACTTAAACAGAGGCAAATATACTTAAACAGAGCCAAACAGACTTAAACAGAGGCAAACAGACTTAAACAGAAGCACACAGACTTAAACAGAGGCAAGCAGAGGCAAACAGAGGCAAACAAAGGCAAACAGAAGCAAACAGGGTTAAACAGAGGCAAACAGATGCAAACAGACTTAAACAGAGTTAAACAGAGGCATTAAGAGTGAATCAGAGGCAAAATGAGTGAAACAGAGGCAAACAGAATGAAACAGATGCAAACAGACTGGAACAGAGGCAAACAGACTGAAACAGAGGCATACAGACTTAAACAGAGGCAAACAGACTTAAACAGAGGCAAACAGATGCAAAAAGAGTGAAACAGAGGCAAACAGACTGAAACAGAGCAAACAGAGTGAAACAGAGGCAAACAGAGTGAAACAGAGGCAAACAGAGTGGAACAGAGGCACACATACTTAAACAGGGGCAAACAGAGTGAAACAGAGGCAAACAGACTTAATCAGAGGCAAACAGACTTAAACAGAGGCAAACAGAGGCAAACAGAGGCAAACAGACTTAAACAGAGTTAAACAGAGTTAAACAGAGGCATAAATATTCAAACAGAGGCAAAAAGAGTGAAACAGAGGCAAACAGAATGAAACAGAGGCAAACAGAATGAAACAGAGGTAAACAGACTGAAACAGAGGCAAACAGACTGAAACAGAGGCAAACAGACTTAAAAAGAGGCAAACTGAATTAAACAGAGACAAACAGAGGCAAAACGAGCGAAACAGAGGCAAACAGATTGAAACAGAGGCAAACAGAGTGAAACAGAGGCAAACAGAGTGAAACAGAGGCACACAGAGTGAAACAGAGGCAAACAGACTTAAACAGGGGCAAACAGAGTGAAACAGAGGCAAACAGACTAAAAAAGAGGCAAACAGACTTAAACAGAGCCAAACAGACCTGAACAGAGGCAAACAGACTTAAACAGAGGCAAACAGACTTAAACAGAGGCAAACAGGGGCAAACAGAGGCAAACAGAGGGAAACAGAGGCAAACAGAAGCAAACAGGGTATAACAGAGGCTAACAGAGGCAAACAGACTTAAACAGAGTTAAACAGATATAAACAGAGGCATAAAGAGTGAAACAGAGGCAAAAGAAGTGAAACAGAGGCAAACAGAATGAAACAGAGGCAAACAGACTGAAACAGAGGCAAACAGACTGAAACAGAGGCAAACAGAAAGAAACAGATGCAAAGATTCTTAAACAGAGTTAAACAGAGGCAAACAGAGTGAAACAGAGGCAACCAGAGTGAAACAGAGGCAAACAGACTTAAACAGAGGCAAACAGACTTAAACAGAGTTAAACAGAGGCATAAAAAGTCAAACAGAGGCAAAAAGAGTGAAACAGAGGCAAACAGAATGAAACAGAGGCAAACAGAATGAAACAGAGGTAAACAGACTTAAACAGAGGCAAACAGACTGAAACAGAGGCAAACAGACTTAAACAGAGGCAAACTGAATTAAACAGAGACAAACAGAGGCAAAAAGAGCGAAACAGAGGCAAACAGATTGAAACAGAGGCAAACAGAGTGAAACAGAGGCAAACAGTGTGAAACAGAGGCAAACAGAGTGAAACAGAGGCAAACAGACATAAACAGAGGCAAACAGACTGAAACAGAGGCAAACAGACTTAAACAGAGGCAAATATACTGAAACAGAGCCAAACAGACTTAAACAGAGGCAAACAGACTTAAACAGAAGCACACAGACTTAAACAGAGGCAAGCAGAGGCAAACAGAGGCAAACAAAGGCAAACAGAAGCAAACAGGGTTAAACAGAGGCAAACAGATGCAAACAGACTTAAACAGAGTTAAACAGAGGCATTATGAGTGAATCAGAGGCAAAATGAGTGAAACAGAGGCAAACAGAATGTAACAGATGCAAACAGACTGGAACAGAGGCAAACAGACTGAAACAGAGGCATACAGACTTAAACAGAGGCAAACAGACTTAAACAGAGGCAAACAGATGCAAAAAGAGTGAAACAGAGGCAAACAGACTGAAACAGAGCAAACAGAGTGAAACAGAGGCAAACAGAGTGAAACAGAGGCAAACAGAGTGGAACAGAGGCACACATACTTAAACAGGGGCAAACAGAGTGAAACAGAGGCAAACAGACTTAATCAGAGGCAAACAGACTTAAACAGAGGCAAACAGAGGCAAACAGAGGCAAACAGACTTAAACAGAGTTAAACAGAGTTAAACAGAGGCATAAATATTCAAACAGAGGCAAAAAGAGTGAAACAGAGGCAAACAGAATGAAACAGAGGCAAACAGAATGAAACAGAGGTAAACAGACTGAAACAGAGGCAAACAGACTGAAACAGAGGCAAACAGACTTAAAAAGAGGCAAACTGAATTAAACAGAGACAAACAGAGGCAAAACGAGCGAAACAGAGGCAAACAGATTGAAACAGAGGCAAACAGAGTGAAACAGAGGCAAACAGAGTGAAACAGAGGCACACAGAGTGAAACAGAGGCAAACAGACTTAAACAGGGGCAAACAGAGTGAAACAGAGGCAAACAGACTAAAAAAGAGGCAAACAGACTTAAACAGAGGCAAAGAGACCTGAACAGAGGCAAACAGACTTAAACAGAGGCAAACAGACTTAAACAGAGGCAAACAGAGGCAAACAGAGGCAAACAGAGGCAAACAGAGGCAAACAGGGTATAACAGAGGCTAACAGAGGCAAACAGACTTAAACAGAGTTAAACAGAGATAAACAGAGGCATAAAGAGTGAAACAGAGGCAAAAGAAGTGAAACAGAGGCAAACAGAATGAAACAGAGGCAAACAGACTGAAACAGAGGCAAACAGACTGAAACAGAGGCAAACAGAAAGAAACAGATGCAAAGATTCTTAAACAGAGTGAAACAGAGGCAAACAGAGTGCAACAGAGGCAAACAGAGTGAAACAGAGGCAAACAGAGTGAAACAGAGGCAAACAGACTTAAACAGAGGCAAACAGACTTAAACAGAGTTAAACAGAGGCATAAAAAGTCAAACAGAGGCAAAAAGAGTGAAACAGAGGCAAACAGAATGAAACAGAGGCAAACAGAATGCAACAGAGGTAAACAGACTTAAACAGAGGCAAACAGACTGAAACAGAGGCAAACTGAATTAAACAGAGACAAACAGAGGCAAAAAGAGCGAAACAGAGGCAAACAGATTGAAACAGAGGCAAGCAGAGTGAAACAGAGGCAAACAGTGTGAAACAGAGGCAAACAGAGTGAAACAGAGGCAAACAGACATAAACAGAGGCAAACAGACTGAAACAGAGGCAAACAGACTTAAACAGAGGCAAATATACTTAAACAGAGCCAAACAGACTTAAACAGAGGCAAACAGACTTAAACAGAAGCACACAGACTTAAACAGAGGCAAGCAGAGGCAAACAGAGGCAAACAAAGGCAAACAGAAGCAAACAGGGTTAAACAGAGGCAAACAGATGCAAACAGACTTAAACAGAGTTAAACAGAGGCATTAAGAGTGAATCAGAGGCAAAATGAGTGAAACAGAGGCAAACAGAATGAAACAGATGCAAACAGACTGGAACAGAGGCAAACAGACTGAAACAGAGGCATACAGACTTAAACAGAGGCAAACAGACTTAAACAGAGGCAAACAGATGCAAAAAGAGTGAAACAGAGGCAAACAGACTGAAACAGAGCAAACAGAGTGAAACAGAGGCAAACAGAGTGAAACAGAGGCAAACAGAGTGGAACAGAGGCACACATACTTAAAGAGGGGCAAACAGAGTGAAACAGAGGCAAACAGACTTAATCAGAGGCAAACAGACTTAAACAGAGTCAAACAGAGGCAAACAGAGGCAAACAGACTTAAACAGACTTAAACAGAGTTAAACAGAGGCATAAATATTCAAACAGAGGCAAAAAGAGTGAAACAGAGGCAAACAGAATGAAACAGAGGCAAACAGAATGAAACAGAGGTAAACAGACTGAAACAGAGGCAAACAGACTGAAACAGAGGCAAACAGACTTAAAAAGAGGCAAACTGAATTAAACAGAGACAAACAGAGGCAAAACGAGCGAAACAGAGGCAAACAGATTGAAACAGAGGCAAACAGAGTGAAACAGAGGCAAACAGAGTGAAACAGAGGCACACAGAGTGAAACAGAGGCAAACAGACTTAAACAGGGGCAAACAGAGTGAAACAGAGGCAAACAGACTAAAAAAGAGGCAAACAGACTTAAACAGAGGCAAACAGACCTGAACAGAGGCAAACAGACTTAAACAGAGGCAAACAGACTTAAACAGAGGCAAACAGACTGAAACAGAGGCAAACAGAGGCAAACAGAGGCAAACAGACTTAAACAGAGGCCAACAGACTTAAACAGAGGCAAACAGACTGAAACAGAGGCAAACAGAATGAAACAGAGGCAAACAGACTGAAACAGAGGCAAACAGACTGAAACAGAGGCACACAGAAAGAAACAGATGCAAAGATTCTTAAACAGAGTGAAACAGAGGCAAACAGAGTGCAACAGAGGCAAACAGAGTGAAACAGAGGCAAACAGAGTGAAACAGAGGCAAACAGACTTAAACAGAGGCAAACAGACTTAAACAGAGTTAAACAGAGGCATAAAAAGTCAAACAGAGGCATAAAGAGTGAAACAGAGGCAAACAGAATGAAACAGAGGCAAACAGAATGAAACAGAGGTAAACAGACTTAAACAGAGGCAAACAGAATGAAACAGAGGCAAACAGACTTAAACAGAGGCAAACTGAATTAAACAGAGACAAACAGAGGCAAAAAGAGCGAAACAGAGGCAAACAGATTGAAACAGAGGCAAACAGAGTGAAACAGAGGCAAACAGTGTGAAACAGAGGCAAACAGAGTGAAACAGAGGCAAACAGACATAAACAGAGGCAAACAGACTGAAACAGAGGCAAACAGACTTAAACAGAGGCAAATATACTCAAACAGAGCCAAACAGACTTAAACAGAGGCAAACAGACTTAAACAGAAGCACACAGACTTAAACAGAGGCAAGCAGAGGCAAACAGAGGCAAACAAAGGCAAACAGAAGCAAACAGGGTTAAACAGAGGCAAACAGATGCAAACA
Source organism: Isurus oxyrinchus (assembly GCA_026770705.1). Taxonomy (NCBI): domain Eukaryota; kingdom Metazoa; phylum Chordata; class Chondrichthyes; order Lamniformes; family Lamnidae; genus Isurus; species Isurus oxyrinchus. The sequence goes on from JANJGN010005070.1 coordinate 24,182, forward strand.
CACTTAAACAGAGTTAAACAGAGGCATTAAGAGTGAATCAGAGGCAAAATGAGTGAAACAGAGGCAAACAGAATGAAACAGATGCAAACAGACTGGAACAGAGGCAAACAGACTGAAACAGAGGCAAACAGATGCAAAAAGAGTGAATCAGAGTCAAACAGAGTGAAACAGAGCAAACAGAGTGAAACAGAGGCAAACAGAGTGAAACAGAGGCAAAACGAGTGGAACAGAGGCACACATACTTAAACAGGGGCAAACAGAGTGAAACAGAGGCAAACAGACTTAAACAGAGGCAAACAGACTTAAACAGAGGCAAACAGAGGCAAACAGAGGCAAACAGACTTAAACAGAGTTAAACAGAGTTAAACAGAGGCATAAATATTCAAACAGAGGCAAAAAGAGTGAAACAGAGGCAAACAGAATGAAACAGAGGCAAACAGAATGAAACAGAGGTAAACAGACTGAAACAGAGGCAAACAGACTGAAACAGAGGCAAACAGACTTAAAAAGAGGCAAACTGAATTAAACAGAGACAAACAGAGGCAAAACGAGCGAAACAGAGGCAAACAGATTGAAACAGAGGCAAACAGAGTGAAACAGAGGCAAACAGAGTGAAACAGAGGCACACAGAGTGAAACAGAGGCAAACAGACTTAAACAGGGGCAAACAGAGTGAAACAGAGGCAAACAGACTAAAAAAGAGGCAAACAGACTTAAACAGAGCCAAACAGACCTGAACACAGGCAAACAGACTTAAACAGAGGCAAACAGACTTAAACAGAGGCAAACAGGGGCAAACAGAGGCAAACAGAGGGAAACAGAGGCAAACAGAAGCAAACAGGGTATAACAGAGGCTAACAGAGGCAAACAGACTTAAACAGAGTTAAACAGAGATAAACAGAGGCATAAAGAGTGAAACAGAGGCAAAAGAAGTGAAACAGAGGCAAACAGAATGAAACAGAGGCAAACAGACTGAAACAGAGGCAAACAGACTGAAACAGAGGCAAACAGAAAGAAACAGATGCAAAGATTCTTAAACAGAGTTAAACAGAGGCAAACAGAGTGAAACAGAGGCAACCAGAGTGAAACAGAGGCAAACAGACTTAAACAGAGGCAAACAGACTTAAACAGAGTTAAACAGAGGCATAAAAAGTCAAACAGAGGCAAAAAGAGTGAAACAGAGGCAAACAGAATGAAACAGAGGCAAACAGAATGAAACAGAGGTAAACAGACTTAAACAGAGGCAAACAGACTGAAACAGAGGCAAACAGACTTAAACAGAGGCAAACTGAATTAAACAGAGACAAACAGAGGCAAAAAGAGCGAAACAGAGGCAAACAGATTGAAACAGAGGCAAACAGAGTGAAACAGAGGCAAACAGTGTGAAACAGAGGCAAACAGAGTGAAACAGAGGCAAACAGACATAAACAGAGGCAAACAGAGTGAAACAGAGGCAAACAGACTTAAACAGAGGCAAATATACTTAAACAGAGCCAAACAGACTTAAACAGAGGCAAACAGACTTAAACAGAAGCACACAGACTTAAACAGAGGCAAGCAGAGGCAAACAGAGGCAAACAAAGGCAAACAGAAGCAAACAGGGTTAAACAGAGGCAAACAGATGCAAACAGACTTAAACAGAGTTAAACAGAGGCATTAAGAGTGAATCAGAGGCAAAATGAGTGAAACAGAGGCAAACAGAATGAAACAGATGCAAACAGACTGGAACAGAGGCAAACAGACTGAAACAGAGGCATACAGACTTAAACAGAGGCAAACAGATTTAAACAGAGGCAAACAGATGCAAAAAGAGTGAATCAGAGGCAAACAGAGTGAAACAGAGCAAACAGAGTGAAACAGAGGCAAACAGACTGAAACAGAGGCATACAGACTTAAACAGAGGCAAACAGACTTAAACAGAGGCAAACAGATGCAAAAAGAGTGAAGCAGAGGCAAACAGAGTGAAACAGAGCAAACAGAGTGAAACAGAGGCAAACAGAGTGAAACAGAGGCAAACAGAGTGGAACAGAGGCACACATACTTAAACAGGGGCAAACAGAGTGAAACAGAGGCAAACAGACTTAATCAGAGGCAAACAGACTTAAACAGAGGCAAACAGACTTAAACAGAGTTAAACAGAGTTAAACAGAGGCATAAATATTCAAACTGAGGCAAAAAGAGTGAAACAGAGGCAAACAGAATGAAACAGAGGCAAACAGAATGAAACAGAGGTAAACAGACTGAAACAGAGGCAAACAGACTGAAACAGAGACAAACAGACTTAAAAAGAGGCAAACTGAATTAAACAGAGACAAACAGAGGCAAAACGAGCGAAACAGAGGCAAACAGATTGAAACAGAGGCAAACAGAGTGAAACAGAGGCAAACAGAGTGAAACAGAGGCACACAGAGTGAAACAGAGGCAAACAGACTTAAACAGGGGCAAACAGAGTGAAACAGAGGCAAACAGACTAAAAAAGAGGCAAACAGACTTAAACAGAGGCAAACAGACCTGAACAGAGGCAAACAGACTTAAACAGAGGCAAACAGACTTAAACAGAGGCAAACAGAGGCAAACAGAGGCTAACAGAGGCAAACAGAGGCAAACAGAGGCAAACAGGGTATAACAGAGGCTAACAGAGGCAAACAGACTTAAACAGAGTTAAACAGAGATAAACAGAGGCATAAAGAGTGAAACAGAGGCAAAAGAAGTGAAACAGAGGCAAACAGAATGAAACAGAGGCAAACAGACTGAAACAGAGGCAAACAGACTGAAACAGAGGCAAACAGAAAGAAACAGATGCAAAGATTCTTAAACAGAGTGAAACAGAGGCAAACAGAGTGCAACAGAGGCAAACAGAGTGAAACAGAGGCAAACAGAGTGAAACAGAGGCAAACAGACTTAAACAGAGGCAAACAGACTTAAACAGAGTTAAACAGAGGCATAAAAAGTCAAACAGAGGCAAAAAGAGTGAAACAGAGGCAAACAGAATGAAACAGAGGC
>JANJGN010005071.1:0-27154 GCA_026770705.1 Isurus oxyrinchus
GGCGGGTGGGCGAATGAGCGAGGGGTGGGAGGGCGGATGGGCGAATGAGCGAGGGCGGGGTGGGCGGGTGGGCGAATGAGCGAGGGCGGGGTGGGCGGGTGGGCGAATGAGCGAGGGCTGTGTGGGCGGCTGGGCGAATGATCGAGGGCTGGGTGCGTGGGTGGGCGAATGAGCGAGGGCTGTGTGGGCGGCTGGGCGAATGAGCGAGGGCTGGGTGGGCGGGTGGGCGAATGAGCGAGGGCTGGGTGGGCGGGGTGGGCGAATGAGCGAGGGCTGGGTGGGCGGGTGGGTGAATGAGCGAGGGCTGGGTGGGCGGGTGGGTGAATGAGCAGGGGCTGGGTGGGTGGGTGGGTGGGTGAATGAGCGAGGGCTGTGTGGGTGGGTGGGTGAATGAGCGAGGGCTGGGTGGGTGGGTGGGTGAATGAGCGAGGGCTGGGTGGGTGGGTGGGTGAATGAGCGAGGGCTGGGTGGGTGGGTGGGTGAATGAGCGAGGGCTGGGTGGGTGGGTGGGTGAATGAGCGAGGGCTGGGTGGGTGGGTGGGTGAATGAGCGAGGGCTGGGTGGGTGGGTGGGTGAATGAGCGAGGGCTGGGTGGGAGGGTGGGTGAATGAGCGAGGGCTGGGTGGGAGGGTGGGTGAATGAGCGAGGGCTGGGTGGGAGGGTGGGTGAATGAGCGAGGGCTGGGTGGGAGGGTGGGTGAATGAGCGAGGGCTGGCTGGGAGGGTGGGTGAATGAGCGAGTGCTGGGTGGGTGGGTGTGTGGGTGAATGAGCGAGGGGTGCGTGTGTGGGTGGGCGAATGAGCGAGGGGTGGGTGGGTGGGTGGGCGAATGATCGAGGGCTGGGTGGGTGGGTGGGCGAATGATCGAGGGCTGGGTGGGTGGGCGAATGAGCGAGGGCTGGGTGGGTGGGTGGGCGAATGAGCGAGGGCTGGGTGGGTGGGTGGGCGAATGAGCGAGGGCTGGGTGGGTGGGTAAGCGAATGAGCGAGGGCTGGGTGGGTGGGTGGGCGAATGATCGAGGGCTGGGTGGGTGGGTGGGCGAATGAGCGAGGGCTGGGTGGGCGAATGAACGAGGGCTGGGTGGGTGGGTGGGCGAATGAGCGAGGGCTGGGTGGGTGGGTGGGCGAATGAGCGAGGGCTGGGTGGGTGGCTGGGCGAATGAGCGAGGGCTTGGTGGGTGGGTGGGCGAATGAGCGATGGCTGGGTGGGTGGGTGGGCGAATGAGCGAGGGCTGTGTGGCTGGGTGGGCGAATGAGCGAGGGCTGGGTGGTTGGGTGGGTGAATGAGCGAGGGCTGGGTGGGTGGGTGGGAGGGTGAATGAGCGAGGGCTGGGTGGGTGGGTGTGTGGGTGAATGAACGAGGGATGGGCGGGCGGCTGGGTGAATGAGCGAGGGGTGTGTGGGCGGGTGGTAGAATGTACGTGGGGATGGGCGAGCGATTGGTTGAAAGAGTGAGGGGGCATCGTGGGTGATTGAGCAACTGGTGGGTGAATGAGCGAGGGGATGGGTGGGTGGGTGGGTGAAAGTGTGAGGAGGTGTTTGAAAGAGCAAGGGGTTAGAGCGGCGGGGGACAGATTGAGGAGGTGAGTGTTTGTTTGAGTGAGGGCATGGCTGTGTGGGTGAATGACCCAGGGGGTGGGTGGGTGTGCGGGTGAATGAGCGTGGGGTGTGCGGGCGGTTGGGTGAATGAGCGAGGGGTGGGTGGGTGATTGAATGAGCGAGGGGGTGGGTGAATGAAACAGCGAGGGGTGGGTGGGTGGGTGAGTGGGTGAATGAGCGAGGGTGGGGTGAGTGGGTGGGTGGGTGAATGAGCGAGGGGGGTTCGGTGGATGGGTGAATGAGCGAGGGGTGTGCGGGCGGGTTTTGAATGTGCGTGGGGGTGGGGCGAGCGAGTGGTTGAAAGAGTGAGGGGGCATCGTGGGTGATTGAGCAACTGGTGGGTGAATGAGCGAGCGGATGTGTGGGTGGGTGGGTGAAAGTGTGAGGAGGTGGGTGAAAGAGCAAGGGGTTAGAGCGGCGGGTGATAGAGTGAGGAGGTGAGTGTTTATTTGATTGAGGGGGTGGCTGGGTGGGTGAATGACCCAGGGGGTGGGTGGGTGTGCGGGTGAATGAGCGTGGGGTGGGCGGGCGGTTGGGTGAATGAGCGAGGGGATGGGTGGGTGGGTGGGTGCATTAGCGAGGGGTGGACGGTCGGGTGGGTGCATGACCGAGCGGTGGGCGCGCTCGTGGGTGAATGAGCGAGGGGTGGGCGGACGGGTGGTTGAATGTGCGAGGGCTTGGGCGTGCAATTGGTTGAAAGAGTGAGGGGGTGCCTTGGTGATTGAGCGAGTGGTGGGTGAATGAGCGAGGGCTGGGTGGTTGGGTGGGCGAATGAGCGAGGGCTGGGTGATGGGTGGGCGAATGAGCGAGGGCTGGGTGGGTGGGTGGGCGAATGAGCGAGGGCTGGGTGGGAGGGTGGGCGAATGAGCGAGGGCTGGGTGGGTGGGTGGGCGAATGAGCGAGGGCTGGGTGGGTGGGTGGGCGAATGAGCGACGTCTGGGTGGGAGGGTGGGCGAATGTGCGAGGGCGGGGTGGGTGGGTGGGCGAATGTGCGAGGGCGGGGTGGGTGGGTGGGCGAATGAGCGAGGGCGGGGTGGGTGGGTGGGCGAATGAGCGAGGGCGGGGTGGGTGGGTGGGCGAATGAGCGAGGGCGGCGTGGGTGGGTGGGCGAATGAGCGAGGGCGGCGTGGGTGGGTGGGCGAATGAGCGAGCGCGGGTTGGGTGGGTGGTCGAATGAGCGAGGGCGGGGTGGGTGGGTGTGCGAATGAGCGAAGGCGGGGTGGGTGGGTGGGCGAATGAGCGAGGGCTGGGTGGGTGGGTGGGCGAATGACCGAGGGCTGGGTGGGTGGGTGGGCGAATGACCGAGGGCTGGGTGGGTGGGTGGGCGAATGAGCGAGGGCTGGGTGGGTGGGTGGGCGAAGGATCGAGGGCTGGGTGGGTGGGTGGGCGAATGAGCGAGGGCTGGGTGGGTGGGTGGGCGAATGAGCGAGGGCTGGGTGGGTGGGTGGGCGAATGAGCGAGGGCTGGGTGGGTGGGTGGGCGAATGAGCGAGGGCTGGGTGGGTGGGTAAGCGAATGAGCGAGGGCTGGGTGGGTGGGTGGGCGAATGAGCGAGGGCTGGGTGGGTGGGTGGGCGAATGAGCGAGGGCTGGGTGGGTGGGTGGGCGAATGAGCGAGGGCTGGGTGGGTGGCTGGGCGAATGAGCGAGGGCTGGGTGGGTGGCTGGGCGAATGAGCGAGGGCTGGGTGGGTGGGTGGGCGAATGAGCGAGGGCTGGGTGGGTGGGTGGGCGAATGAGCGAGGGCTGGGTGGGTGGGTGGGCGAATGAGCGATGGCTGGGTGGGTGGGTGGGCGAATGAGCGAGGGCTGTGTAGCTGGGTGGGCGAATGAGCGAGGGCTGGGTGGGTGGGTGGTTGAATGAGCGAGGGCTGGGAGGGTGGGTGGGAGGGTGAATGAGCGAGGGCTGGGTGGGTGGGTGTGTGGGTGAATGAACGAGGGGTGGGCGGGCGGCTGGGTGAATGAGCGAGGGGTGTGTGGGCGGGTGGTAGAATGTACGTGGGGGGTGGGCGAGCGATTGTTTGAAAGAGTGAGGGGGCATCGTGGGTGATTGAGCAACTGGTGGGTGAATGAGCGAGGGGATGGGTGGGTGGGTGGGTGACAGTGTGAGGAGGTGGGTGAAAGAGCAAGGGGTTAGAGCGGCGGGGGACAGATTGAGCAGGTGAGTGTTTGTTTGAGTGAGGGCGTGGCTGTGTGGGTGAATGACCCAGGGGGTGGGTGGGTGTGCGGGTGAATGAGCGTGGGGTGGGCGGGCGGTTGGGTGAATGAGCGAGGGGTGGGTGGGTGATTGAATGAGCGAGGGGGTGGGTGAATGAAACAGCGAGGGGTGGGTGGGTGGGTGAGTGGGTGAATGAGCGAGGGGGGTGTGGGTGGGTGGGTGGGTGAATGAGCGAGGGGGGGTTCGGTGGATGGGTGAATGAGCGAGGGGTGTGCGGGCGGGTTTTGAATGTGCGTGGGGGTGGGCGAGCGAGTGGTTGAAAGAGTGAGGGGGCATCGTGGGTGATTGAGCAACTGGTGGGTGAATGAGCGAGGGGATGGGTGGGTGGGTGGGTGAAAGTGTGAGGAGGTGGGTGAAAGAGCAAGGGGTTAGAGCGGCGGGTGATAGAGTGAGGAGGTGAGTGTTTGTTTGAGTGAGGGGGTGGCTGGGTGGGTGAATGACCCAGGGGGTGGGTGGGTGTGCGGGTGAATGAGCGTGGGGTGGGCGGGCGGTTGGGTGAATGAGCGAGGGGATGGGTGGGTGGGTGGGTGAATTATCGAGGGGTGGACGGTCGGGTGGGTGCATGACCGAGGGGTGGGCGCGCGCGTGGGTGAATGAGCGAGGGGTGGGCGGACGGGTGGTTGAATGTGCGAGGGCTTGGGCGTGCAAGTGGTTGAAAGAGTGAGGGGGTGCCTTGGTGATTGAGCGAGTGGTGGGTGAATGAGCGAGGGCTGGGTGGTTGGGTGGGCGAATGAGCGAGGGCTGGGTTGGGTGGGTGGGCGAATGAGCGAGGGCTGGGTGGGTGGGTGGGCGAATGAGCGAGGGCTGGGTGGGTGGGTGGGCGAATGAGCGAGGGCTGGGTGGGTGGGTGGGCGAATGAGCGAGGGCTGGGTGGGTGGGTGGGCGAATGAGCGACGGCTGGGTGGGTGGGTGGGCGAATGAGCGACGGCTGGGTGGGAGGGTGGGCGAATGAGCCCGGGCTGGGTGGATGGGTGGGCGAATGAGCGGAGGGCTGGGTGGGTGGGTGGGCGAATGAGCGGAGGGCTGGGTGGGTGGGTGGGCGAATGAGCGGAGGGCTGGGTGGGTGGTTGGGCGAATGAGCGGAGGTCTGGGTGGGTGGGTGGGCGAATGAGCGGAGGGCTGGGTGGGTGGGTGGGCGAATGAGCGGAGGGCTGGGTGGGTGGGTGGGCGAATGAGCGAGGGCTGGGTGGGTGGGTGGGCGAATGAGCGAGGGCTGGGTGGCTGGGTGAATGAACGAATGAGCGAGGGCTGGTTGGGTGGGTGGGTGAATGAGCGAGGGCTGTTTGGGTGGGTGGATGAATGAGCGAGGGCTGGGTGGGTGGGTGGGTGAATGAGCGAGGGCTGGGTGGGTGGGTGGGTGAATGAGCGAGGGCTGGGTGGGTGGGTGGGTGAATGATCGAGTGCTGGGTGGGGTGGGTGCGTGAATGAGCGCGGGGCTGGGTGGGTGGGTGGGCGAATGAGCGACTGCGGGGTGGGTGGGTGGGCGAATGAGCGAGTGCGGGGTTGGTGGGTGGGCGAATGAGCGAGTTCGTGGTGGGTGGGTGGGCGAATGTGCGAGGGCGGGGTGAGTGGGTGGGCGAATGTGCGAGGGCGGGGTGGGTGGGTGGGCGAATGAGCGAGGGCGGGGTGGGTGGGTGGGCGAATGAGCGAGGGCGGGGTGGGTGGGTGGGCGAATGAGCGAGGGCGGGGTGGGTGGGTGGGCGAATGAGCGAGGGCGGGGTGGGTGGGTGGGCGAATGAGCGAGGGCGGGGTGGGTGGGTGGGCGAATGAGCGAAGGCGGGGTGGGTGGGCGAATGAGCGACGGCGGGGTGGCTGGGTGGGCGAATGAGCGAGGGCTGGGTGGGTGGGTGGGCGAATGACCGAGGGCTGGGTGGGTGGGTGGGCGAATGAGCGAGGGCTGGGTGGGTGGGTGGGCGAATGAGCGAGGGCTGGGTGGGTGGGTGGGCGAATGAGCGAGGGCTGGGTGGGTGGGTGGGCGAATGAGCGAGCGCTGGGTGGGTGGGTGGGCGAATGAGCGAGGGCTGGGTGGGTGGGTGGGCGAATGAGCGAGGGCTGGGTTGGTGGGTGGGCGAATGAGCGAGGGATGGGTGGGTTGGTGGGCGAATGAGCGAGGGCTGGGTGGGTGGGTGGGCGAAGGAGCGAGGGCTGGGTGGGTGGGTGGGCGAAGGAGCGACGGCTGGGTGGGTGGGTGGGCGAATGAGCGAGGGCTGGGTGGGTGGGAGGTCGAATGAGCGACGGCTGGGTGGGTGGGTGGGCGAATGAGCGAGGGCTGGGTGGGTGGGTGGGTGAATGAGCGAGGGCTGGGTGGGTGGGTGGGTGGGTGAATGAGCGAGGGCTGGCTGGGTGGGTGGCTGGGTGATTGAGCGAGGGCTGGGTGGGTGGGTGGGTGGGTGAATGAGAGAGGGCTGGGTGGGTGGGTGGGTGGGTGAATGAACGAGGGGTGAGCGGGCGGCTGGGTGAATGAGCGAGGGGTGTGCGGGCGGGTGGTTGAATGTGCGTGGGTGTGGGCGAGCGAGTGGTTGAAAGAGAGAGGGGGCATCGTGGGTGATTGAGCAACTGGTGGGTGAATGAGCGACGGGATGGGTGCGTGGGTTGGTGAAAGTGTGAGGAGCTGGGTGAAAGAGCAAGGGGTTAGTGCGGCGGGTGATAGAGTGAGGAGGTGAGTGTTTGTTTGAGTGAGGGGGTGGCTGGGTGGGTGAATGACCCAGGGGGTGGGTGGGTGTGCGGGTGAATGAGCGTGGAGTGTGCCGGCGGTTGGATGAATGAGCGAGGGGTGGGGTGGGCAGCTGGGTGAATGCGCGAGTGGTGGTAAGGTGGGTGGGTGAATGAGCGAGGGGTGGGTGGGTGAATGAACGAGGGGTGCGTGTTTGGGTGGGTGGGTGAATGAGCGAGGTGTGGGTGGGTTATTGAATGAGCCATGGGTGGGTGCGTGGGTGAATGAACGAGGGGTGGGTGGGCGGCTGGGTGAATGAGCGAGGGGTATGCGGGCGGGTTTTTGAATGTCCATGGGGTTAGGCTGGCGAGTGGTTGAAAGAGTGAGGGGGTGCGTTGGTGATTGAGCAAGAGGTGGGTGAATGATCGAGGGGATGGGTGGGTGGGTGGGTGAATGAGCGAGGGGGGACGGTCGGGTGGGTACGTGACCGAGGGGTGGGCGCCCGCGTGGGTGAATGAGCGAGGGGTGGGCGGCGGCTGGGTGAATGAGCGAGGGGTGGGCGGATGGGTGGTTGAATGTGCGAGGGGGTGGGCGGCCAAATGGTTGAAAGAGTGAGGGGGTGCGTTGGTGATTGAGCGAGTGGTGGGTCAATGAGCGAGGGCTGGGTGGGTGGGTGGGCGAATGATCGAGGGCTGGGTGGGTGGGTGGGCGAATGAGCGAGGGCTGGCTGGGTGGGTGGGCGAATGAGCGAGGGCTGGGTGGGTGGGTGGACGAATGAGCGAGGGCTGTGTGGGTGGGTGGGCGAATGAGCGAGGGCTGGGAGGGTGGGTGGGCGAATGAGCGAGGGCTGGGAGGGTGGGTGGGCGAATGAGCGAGGGCTGGGTGGGTGGGTGGGCGAATGAGCGAGGGCGGGGTGGGTGGGTGGGCGAATGAGCGAGGGCGGGGTGGGTGGGTGGGCGAATGAGCGAGGGCGGGGTGGGTGGGTGGGCGAATGAGCGAGGGCTGGGTGGGTGGGAGGGCGAATGAGCGAGCGCTGGGTGGGTGGGTGGGCGAATGAGCGAGGGTTGGATGGGTGTGTGGGCGAATGAGGGAGTGCTGGGTGGGTGGGTGGGCGAATCAGCGAGGGCTGGGTGCGTGGATGGGCGAATGAGCGAGGGCTGGGTGGGTGGGTGGGCGAATGAGCGAGGGCTGGGTGGGTGGGTGGCCGAATGAGCGACGGCTGGGTGGGTGGGTGGGCGAATGAGCCAGGGCTGGGTGGGTGGGTGGGCGAATGAGCGGAGGGCTGGGTGGGTGGCTGGGCGAATGAGCGGAGGGCTGGGTGGTTGGGTGGGCGAATGAGCGAAGGGCATGGGGGGGTGGGTGGGCGAATGAGCGGAGGTCTGGGTGGGTGGGTGGGCGAATGAGCGGAAGTCTGGGTGGGTGGGTGGGAAAATGAGCGGAGGGCTCGGTGGGTGGGTGGGCGAATGAGCGGAGGGCAGGGTGGGTGGGTGGGCGAATGAGCGAGGGCTGGGTGGGTGTGTGGGCGAATGAGCGAGGGCTGGGTGGGTGGGTGGGCGAATGAGCGAGGGCTGGGTGGGTGGGTGGGCGAATGAGCGAGGGCTGGGTGGGTGGGTGGGCGAATGAGCGAGGGAGGAGGTGGGTGGGTGGGCGAATGAGCGAGGGCGTGGTGGGTGGGTGGGCGAATGAGCGAGGGCGGGGTGGGTGGGTGGGCGAATGAGCGAGGGCGGGGTGGGTGGGTGGGCGAATGAGCGAGGGCGGGGTGGGTGGGTGGGCGAATGATCGAGGGCGGGGTGGGTGGGTGGGCGAATGATCGAGGGCGGGGTGGGTGGTTGGGCGAATGAGCGAGGGCGGGGTGGGTGGGTGGGCGAATGAGCGAGGGCGGGGTGGGTGGGTGGGCGAATGAGCGAGGGCGGGGTGGGTGGGTGGGCGAATGAGCGAGGACTGGGTGGGTGGGTGGGCGAATGAGCGAGGGGGTGGGTGAATGAGCGAGGGACAGGGTGAATGAGCGAGGGGGTGGGCGGTCGGTTGGTTGAATGTGCGAGGGGGTGGGCGGGCAAGTGGTTGAAAGAGTGAGGGGGTGCCTTGGTGATTGAGCGAGTGGTGGGCGAATGAGCGAGGGCTGGGTGGGTTGGTGGGCGAATGAGCGAGGGCTGGGTGGGTGGGTGGGCGAATGAGCGAGGGCTGGGTGGGTGGGTAAGCGAATGAGCGAGGGCTGGGTGGGTGGGTGGGCGAATGAGCGAGGGCTGGGTGGGCGAATGAGCGAGGGCTGGGTGGGTGGGTGGGCGAATGAGCGAGGGCTGGGTGGGTGGGTGGGCGAATGTGCGAGGGCTGGGTGGGTGGCTGGGCGAATGAGCGAGGGCTGGTTGGGTGGGTGGGCGAATGAGCGAGGCCTGGGTGGGTGGGTGGGCGAATGAGCGATGGCTGGGTGGGTGGGTGGGCGAATGAGCGAGGGCTGTGTGGCTGGGTGGGCGAATGAGCGAGGGCTGGGTGGGTGGGTGGGTGAATGAGCGAGGGCTCAGGGTGAATGAGCGAGGGCTGGGTGGGTGGGTGTGTGGGTGAATGAACGAGGGGTGGGCGGGCGGCTGGGTGAATGAGCGAGGGGTGTGTGGGCGGGTGGTAGAATGTACGTGGGGGTGGGCAAGCGATTGGTTGAAAGAGTGAGGGGGCATCGTGGGTGATTGAGCAACTGGTGGGTGAATGAGCGAGGGGATGGGTGGGTGGGTGGGCGAATGAGCGAGGGCGGGGTGGGTGGGTGGGCGAATGAGCGAGGGCGGGGTGGGTGGGTGGGCGAATGAGCGAGGGCGGGGTGGGTGGGTGGGCGAATGAGCGAGGGCTGGGTGGGTGGGTGGGCGAATGAGCGAGGGCTGGGTGGGTGGGTGGGCGAATGAGCGAGGGCTGGGTGGGTGGGTGGCCGAATGAGCGACGGCTGGGTGGGTGGGTGGCCGAATGAGCCAGGGCTGGGTGGGTGGGTGGGCGAATGAGCGGAGGGCTGGGTGGGTGGCTGGGCGAATGAGCGGAGGGCTGGGTGGTTGGGTGGGCGAATGAGCGAAGGGCATGGGGGGGTGGGTGGGCGAATGAGCGGAGGTCTGGGTGGGTGGGTGGGCGAATGAGCGGAGGTCTGGGTGGGTGGGTGGGAAAATGAGCGGAGGGCTCGGTGGGTGGGTGGGCTAATGAGCGGAGGGCAGGGTGGGTGGGTGGGCGAATGAGCGAGGGCTGGGTGGGTGTGTGGGCGAATGAGCGAGGGCTGGGTGGGTGGGTGGGCGAATGAGCGAGGGCTGGGTGGGTGGGTGGGCGAATGAGCGAGGGCTGGGTGGGTGGGTGGGCGAATGAGCGAGGGCTGGGTGGGTGGGTGGGCGAATGAGCGAGGGCTGGGTGGGTGGGTGGGCGAATGAGCGAGGGCTGGTTGGGTGGGTGGGCGAATGAGCGAGGGAGGAGGTGGGTGGGTGGGCGAATGAGCGAGGGCGTGGTGGGTGGGTGGGCGAATGAGCGAGGGCGGGGTGGGTGGGTGGGCGAATGAGCGAGGGCGGGGTGGGTGGGTGGGCGAATGAGCGAGGGCGGGGTGGGTGGGTGGGCGAATGATCGAGGGCGGGGGTGGGTGGGTGGGCGAATGATCGAGGGCGGGGTGGGTGGTTGGGCGAATGAGCGAGGGCGGGGTGGGTGGGTGGGCGAATGAGCGAGGGCGGGGTGGGTGGGAGGGCGAATGAGCGAGGGCGGGGTGGGTGGGTGGGCGAATGAGCGAGGGCGGGGTGGGTGGGTGGGCGAATGAGCGAGGGCGGGGTGGGTGGGTGGGCGAATGAGCGAGGGGGTGGGTGAATGAGCGAGGGACAGGGTGAATGAGCGAGGGGGTGGGCGGTCGGTTGGTTGAATGTGCGAGGGGGTGGGCGGGCAAGTGGTTGAAAGAGTGAGGGGGTGCCTTGGTGATTGAGCGAGTGGTGGGTGAATGAGCGAGGGCTGGGTGGGTGGGTGGGCGAAGGATCGAGGGCTGGGTGAGTGGGTGGGCGAATGAGCGAGGGCTGGGTGGGTGGGTGGGCGAATGAGCGAGGGCTGGGTGGGTGGGTAAGCGAATGAGCGAGGGCTGGGTGGGTGGGTGGGCGAATGAGCGAGGGCTGGGTGGGTGGGTGGGCGAATGATCGAGGGCTGAGTGGGTGGGTGGGCGAATGAGCGAGGGCTGGGTGGGCGAATGAGCGAGGGCTGGGTGGGTGGGTGGGCGAATGAGCGAGGGCTGTGTGGGTGGGTGGGCGAATGAGCGAGGGCTGGGTGGGTGGCTGGGCGAATGAGCGAGGCCTGGGTGGGTGGGTGGGCGAATGAGCGATGGCTGGGTGGGTGGGTGGGCGAATGAGCGAGGGCTGTGTGGCTGGGTGGGCGAATGAGCGAGGGCTGGGTGGGTGGGTGGGCGAATGAGCGAGGGCTCAGGGTGAATGAGCGAGGGCTGGGTGGGTGGGTGTGTGGGTGAATGAACGAGGGGTGGGCGGGCGGCTGGGTGAATGACCGAGGGGTGTGTGGGCGGGTGGTAGAATGTACGTGGGGGTGGGCAAGCGATTGTTTGAAAGAGTGAGGGGGCATCGTGGGTGATTGAGCAACTGGTGGGTGAATGAGCGAGGGGATGGGTGGGTGGGTGGGTGAAAGTGTGAGGAGATGGGTGAAAGAGCAAGGGGTTAGAGCGGCGGGGGACAGATTGAGGATGTGAGTGTTTGTTTGAGTGAGGGCGTGGCTGTTTGGGTGAATGACCCAGGGGGTGGGTGGGTGTGCGGGTGAATGAGCGTGGGGTGGGCGGGCGGTTGGGTGAATGAGCGAGGGGTGGGTGGGTGATTGAATGAGCGAGGCGGTGGGTGAATGAAACAGTGAGGGGTGGGTGGGTGGGTGAGTGGGTGAATGAGCGAGGGGGGGGTGTGGGTGGGTGGGTGAATGAGCGAGGGGGGTTCGGTGGATGGGTGAATGAGCGAGGGGTGTGCGGGTGGGTTTTGAATGTGCGTGGGGGTGGGCGAGCGAGTGGTTGAAAGAGTGAGGGGGCATCGTGGGTGATTGAGCAACTGGTGGGTGAATGAGCGAGGGGATGGTTGGGTGGGTGGGTGAAAGTGTGAGGAGGTGGGTGAAAGAGCAAGGGGTTAGAGCGGCGGGTGATAGAGTGAGGAGGTGAGTGTTTGTTGGAGTGAGGGGGTGGCTGGGTGGGTGAATGACCCAGGGGGTGGGTTGGTGTGCTGGTGAATGAGCGTGGGGTGGGCGGGCGGTTGGGTGAATGAGCGAGGGGATGGGTGGGTGGGTGGGTGAATGAGCGAGGGGATGGGTGGGTGGGTGGGTGAATTAGCGAGGGGTGGACGGTCGGGTGGGTGCATGAACGAGGTTTGGGCGCGCGCGTGGGTGAATGAGCGAGGGGTGGGCGGACGGGTGGTTGAATGTGCGAGGGCTTGGGCGTGCAAGTGGTTGAAAGAGTGAGTGGGTGCCTTGGTGATTGAGCGAGTGGTGGGTGAATGAGCGAGGGCTGGGTGGTTGGGTGGGCGAATGAGCGAGGGCTGGGTGGGTGGGTGGGCGAATGAGCGAGGGGTGGGTGGGTGGGTGGGCGAATGAGCGAGGGCTGGGTGGGTGGGTGGGCGAATGAGCGACGGCTGGGTGGGTGGGTGGGCGAATGAGCGACGGCTGGGTGGGAGGTTGGGCGAATGAGCCAGGGCTGGGTGGGTGGGTGGGCGAATGAGCGGAGGTCTGGGTGGGTGGGTGGGCGAATGAGCGGAGGGCTGGGTGGGTGGGTGGGCGAATGAGCGGAGGGCTGGGTGGGTGGGTGGGCGAATGAGCGGAGGGCTGGGTGGGTGGGTGGGCGAATGAGCGAGGGCTGGGTGGGTGGGTGAATGAACAAATGAGCGAGGGCTGGGTGGGTGAATGAACAAATGAGCGAGGGCTGGGTGGGTGGGTGGGCGAATGAGCGAGGGCTGGGTGGGTAGGTGGGCGAATGAGCGACGGCTGGGTGGGTGGGTGGGCGAATGAGCGAGGGCTGGGTGGGTGGGTGGGTGAATGAGCGAGGGCTGGGTGGGTGGGTGGGCGGGTGAATGAGCGAGGGCTGGGTGGGTGGGTGGCTGGGTGATTGAGCGAGGGCTGGGTGGGTGGGTGGGTGAATGAGTGAGGGCTGGGTGGGTGGGTGGGTGGGTGAATGAACGAGGGGTGGGCGGGCGGCTGGGTGAATGAGCGAGGGGTGTGCGGGCGGGTGGTTGAATGTGCGTGGGGGTGGGCGAGCGAGTGGTTGAAAGAGAGAGGGGTCATCGTGGGTGATTGAGCAACTGGTGGGTGAATGAGCGAGGGGGTGGGTGGGTGTGCGGGTGAATGAGCGTGGAGTGGGCCGGCGGTTGGGTGAAAGAGGGAGGGGTGGGTGGGCAGGTGGGTGAATGCGCGAGTGGTGGTAAGGTGGGTGGGTGAATGAGCGAGGGGTGGGTGGGTGAATGAACGAGGGGTGGGTGTTTGGGTGGGTGGGTGAATGAGCGAGGTGTGGGTGGGTGATTGAATGAGCCATGTGTGGGTGGGTGGGTGAATGAACGAGGGGTGGGTGGGCGGCTGGGTGAATGAGCGAGGGGTATGCGGGCCGGTGGTTGAATGTCCATGGGGTTGGCTGGCGAGTGGTTGAAAGAGTGAGGGGGTGCGTTGGTGATTGAGCAAGTGGTGGGTGAATGAGCGAGGGGATGGGTGGGTGGGTGGGTGAATGAGCGAGGGGTGGACGGTCGGGTGGGTACGTGACCGACGGGTGGGCGCGCGCGTGGGTGAATGAGCGAGGGGTGGGCGGGCGGCTGGGTGAATGAGCGAGGGGTGGGCGGATGCGTGGTTGAATGTGCGAGGGGGTGGGCGGGTAAATGGTTGAAAGAGTGAGGGGGTGCGTTGGTGATTGAGCGAGTGGTGGGTGAATGAGCAAGGGCTGGGTGGGTGGATGGGTGAATGAGCAAGGGCTGGGTGGGTGGGTGGGCGAATGATCGAGGGCTGGGTGGGTTGGTGGGCGAATGAGCGAGGGCTGGGTGGGTGGGTGGGCGAATGAGCGAGGGCTGTGTGGGTGGGTGGGCGAATGAGCGAGGGCTGGGTGGGTGGGTGGGCGAATGAGCGAGGGCTGGGTGGGTGGGTGGGCGAATGAGCGAGGGCTGGGTGGGTGGGTGGGCGAATGAGCGAGGGCTGGGTGGGCGAATGAGCGAGGGCTGGGTGGGTGGCTGGGCAAATGAGCGAGTGCTGAGAGGGTGGGTGGGCGAATGAGCGACGGCTGGGTGGGTGGGTGGGCGAATGAGCGACGGCTGGGTGGGTGGGTGGGCGAATGAGCTAGGGCTGGGTGGGTGGGTGGGCGAATGAGCGAGGGCTGGGTGGGTGGGTGGGCGAATGAGCGACGGCTGGGTGGGTGGGTGGGCGAATGAGCGAGGGCTGGGTGGGTGGGTGGGCGAATGAGTGAGGGCTGGGTGGGTGGGTGGGTGGGTGAATGAGCGAGGGCTGGGTGGGTGGGTGGGTGGGTGAATGAGCGAGGGCTGGGTGGGTGGGTGGGTGGGTGAATGAACGAGGGATGGGCGGGCGGGTGGGTGAATGAGCGAGGGGTGTGCGGGCGGGTGGTTGAATGTGCGTGGGGGTGGGCGAGCGAGTGGTTGAAAGAGTGAGGGGGCATCGTGGGTGATTGAGCAACTGGTGGGTGAATGAGCGAGTGAATGGGTGGGTGGGTGGGTGAAAGTGTGAGGAGGTGTTTGAAAGA
Organism: Isurus oxyrinchus; assembly: GCA_026770705.1. Classification (NCBI taxonomy): domain Eukaryota; kingdom Metazoa; phylum Chordata; class Chondrichthyes; order Lamniformes; family Lamnidae; genus Isurus; species Isurus oxyrinchus. Next base: position 14,163 of record JANJGN010005071.1, read on the forward strand.
GCAAGGGGTTAGAGCGGCGAGTGATAGAGTGAGGAGGTGAGTGTTTGTTTGTGTGAGGGGGTGGCTGGGTGGGTGACTGACCCAGGGGGTGGGTGGGTGTGCGGGTGAATGAGCGTGGGGTGGGCGGGCGGTTGGGTGAGTGAGCGATGGGTGGGTGGGCTGGTTGGTGAATGCGCGAGTGGTGGTAAGGTAGGTGGGTGAATGAGCGAGGGGTGGGTGGGTGAATGAACGAGCGGTGGGTGTTTGGGTGGGTGGGTGAATGAGCGAGGGGTGGGTGGGTGAGTGAATGAGCCATGGGTGGGTGGGTGGGTGGGTGAATGAGCGAGGGGTATGCGGGCGGGTGGTTGAATGTGCGAGCAGGTGGGCGGGCAAGTGGTTGAAAGAGTGAGGGGGTGCCTTGGTGATTGAGCGAGTGGTGGGTGAATGAGCGAGGTCTGGGTGGGTGGGTGGGCGAATGATCGAGGGCTGGGTGGGTGGGTGGGCGAATGAGCGAGGGCTGGGTGGGTGGGTGGGCGAATGAGCGAGGGCAGGGTGGGTGGGTGGGCGAATGAGCGAGGGCAGTGTGGGTGGGTGGGCGAATGAGCGAGGGCTGGGTGGGTGGGTGGGCGAATGAGCGAGGGCGGGGTGGGTGGGTGGGCGAATGAGCGAAGGCGGGGTGGGTGGGTGGGCGAATGAGCGAGGGCGGGGTGGGAGGGTGGGCGAATGAGCGAGGGCTGGGTGTGGGGGTGGGCGAATGAGCGAGGGCTGGGTGGGTGGGTGGGCGAATGAGCGAGGGCTGGGTGGGTGGGTGGGCGAATGAGCGAGGGCTGGGTGGGTGGGTGGGCGAATGAGCGAGGGCTGGGTGGGTGGGTGGGCGAATGAGCGAGGGCTGGGTGGGTGGGTGGGCGAATGAGCGAGGGCTGGGTGGGTGGGTGGGCGAATGAGCGAGGGCTGGGTGGGTGGGTGGGCGAATGAGCGAGGGCTGGGTGGGTGGGTGGGCGAATGAGCGAGGGCTGGGTGGGTGGGTGGGCGAATGAGCGAGGGCTGGGTGGGCGAATGAGCGAGGGCTGGGTGGGTGGGTGGGCGAATGAGCGAGGGCTGGGTGGGTGGTTGGGCGAATGAGCGACGGCTGGGAGGGTGGGTGGGCGAATGAGCGACGGCTGGGTGGGTGGGTGGGCGAATGAGCGAGGGCTGGGTGGGTGGGTGGGCTAATGAGCGAGGGCTGGTTGGGTGGGTGGGCGAATGAGCGAGGGCTGGGTGGGTGGGTGGGCGAATGAGCGAGGGATGGGTGGGTGGGTGGGTGAATGAGCGAGGGCTGGGTGGGTGGGTGGGTGGGTGAATGAGCAAGGGCTGGGTGGGTGCGTGGGTGGGTGAATGAACGAGGGATGGGCGGGCGGCTGGGTGAATGAGCGAGGGGTGTGCGGGCGGGTCGTTGAATGTGCGTGGGGGTGGGCGAGCGAGTGGTTGACGGAGTGAGGGGGCATCGTGGGTGATTGAGCAACTGGTGGGTGAATGAGCGAGGGGATGGGTGGGTGGGTGGGTGAAAGTGTGAGGAGGTGTTTGAAAGAGCAAGCGGTTAGAGCGGCGGGTGATAGAGTGAGGAGGTGAGTGTTTGTTTGAGTGAGGGCGTGGCTGGGTGGGTGAATGACCCAGGGGGTGGGTGGGTGTGCGCGTGAATGAGCGTGGGGTGGGCGGGCGGTTGGGTGAATGAGCGAGGGGTGGGTGGGCAGGTGGGTGAATGCGGGAGTGGTGGTAAGGTGGGTGGGTGAATGAGCGAGCGGTGGGTGGGTGAATGAACGAGGGGTGGGTGTTTGGGTGGGTGGGTGAATGAGCGAGGGGTGGGTGGGTGAGTGAATGAGCCATGGGTGCGTGGGTGGGTGAATGAACGAGGGGTGGGCGGGCGGCTGGGTGAATGAGCGAGGGGTATGCGGGCGGGTGGTTGAATGTGCGAGGGGTTGGGCGGGCAAGTGGTTGAAAGAGTGAGGGGGTGCATTGGTGATTGAGCGAGTGGTGGGTGAATGAGCGAGGTCTGGGTGGGTGGGTGGGCGAATGAGCGAGGGCTGGGTGGGTGGGTGGGCGAATAAGCGAGGGCAGGGTGGGTGGGTGGGCGAATGAGCGAGGGCTGGGTGGGTGGGTGGGCGAATGAGCGAGGGCTGGGTGGGTGGGTGGGCGAATGAGCGAGGGCTGGGAGGGTTGGTGGGCGAATGAGCGACGGCTGGGTGGGTGTGTGGGCAAATGAGCGAGGGCTGGGTGGGTGGGTGGGCGAATGAGCGAGGGCTGGGTGGGTGGGTGGGCGAATGAGCGAGGGCTGGGTGGGTGGGTGGGTGAATGAGCGAGGGCTGGGTGGGTGGGTGGGTGGGTGAATGAGCGAGGGCTGGGTGGGTGGGTGGGTGGGTGAATGAACGAGTGATGGGCAGGCGGCTGGGTGAATGAGCGAGGGGTGTGCGGGCGTGTGGTTGAATGTGCGTGGGGGTGGGCGAGCGAGTGGTTGAAAGAGTGAGGGGGCATCGTGGGTGATTGAGCAACTGGTGGGTGAATGAGCGAGGGGATGGGTGGGTGGGTGCGTGAAAGTGTGAGGAGGTGTTTGAAAGAGCAAAGGGTTAGAGCGGCGGGTGATAGAGTGAGGAGGTGAGTGTTTGTTTGAGTGAGGGGGTGGCTGGGTGGGTGAATGACCCAGGGGGTGGGTGGGTGTGCGGGTGAATGAGCGTGGAGTGGGCGGGCGGTTGGGTGAATGAGCGAGGGGTGGGTGGGCAGGTGGGTGAATGCGCGAGTGGTGGTAAGGTGGGTGGGTGAATGAGCGAGGGGTGGGTGGGTGAGTGAATGAGCCATGGGTGGGTGGGTGGGTGAATGAACGAGGGGTGTGCGGGCGGCTGGGTGAATGAGCGAGGGGTATGCGGGCGGGTGGTTGAATGTCCATGGGGTTAGGCTGGCGAGTGGTTGAAAGAGTGAGGGGGTGCATTGGTGATTGAGCAAGTGGTGGGTGAATGAGCGATGGGATGGGTGGGTGGGTGGGTGAATGAGCGAGGGGTGGACGGTAGGGTGGGTACGTGACCGAGGGGTGGGCGCGCGCGTGGGTGAATGAGCGAGGGGTGGGCGGGCGGCTGGGTGAATGAGCGAGGGGTGGGCGGATGGGTGGTTGAATGTGCGAGGGGGGTGGGCGGGCAAATGGTTGAAAGAGCGAGGGTGTGCCTTGGTGATTGAGCGAGTGGTGGGTGAATGAGCGAGGGCTGGGTGGGTGGGTGGGCGAATGATCGAGGGCTGGGTGGGTGGGTGGGCGAATGAGCGAGGGCTGGGTGGGTGGGTGGGCGAATGAGCGAGGGCTGGGTGGGTGGTTGGGCGAATGAGCGATGGCTGGGAGGGTGGGTGGGCGAATGAGCGACGGCTGGGTGGGTGGGTGGGCGAATGAGCGAGGGCTGGGTGGGTGGGCGAATGAGCGAGGGCTGGGTGGGTGGGTGGGCGAATGAGCGAGGGCTGGGTGGGTGGGTGGGCGAATGAGCGAGGGCTGGGTGGGTGGGTGGGCGAATGAGCGAGGGATGGGTGGGTTGGTGGGTGAATGAGCGAGGGCTGGGTGGGTGGGTGGGTGGGTGAATGAGCGAGGGCTGGGTGGGTGCGTGGGTGGGTGAATGAACGAGGGATGGGCGGGCGGCTGGGTGAATGAGCGAGGGGTGTGCGGGCGGGTCGTTGAATGTGCGTGGGGGTGGGCGAGCGAGTGGTTGACGGAGTGAGGGGGCATCGTGGGTGATTGAGCAACTGGTGGGTGAATGAGCGAGGGGATGGGTGGGTGGGTGGGTGAAAGTGTGAGGAGGAGTTTGAAAGAGCAAGCGGTTAGAGCGGCGGGTGATAGAGTGAGGAGGTGAGTGTTTGTTTGAGTGAGGGCGTGGCTGGGTGGGTGAATGACCCAGGGGGTGGGTGGGTGTGCGCGTGAATGAGCGTGGGGTGGGCGGGCGGTTGGGTGAATGAGCGAGGGGTGGGTGGGCAGGTGGGTGAATGCGGGAGTGGAGGTAAGGTGGGTGGGTGAATGAGCGAGGGGTGGGTGGGTGAATGAACGAGGGGTGGGTGTTTGGGTGGGTGGGTGAATGAGCGAGGGGTGGGTGGGTGAGTGAATGAGCCATGGGTGCGTGGGTGGGTGAATGAACGAGGGGTGGGAGGGCGGCTGGGTGAATGAGCGAGGGGTATGCGGGCGGGTGGTTGAATGTGCGAGGGGTTGGGCGGGCAAGTGGTTGAAAGAGTGAGGGGGTGCATTGGTGATTGAGCGAGTGGTGGGTGAATGAGCGAGGGCTGGGTGGGTGGGTGGGCGAATGAGCGAGGGCGGGGTGGGTGGGTGGGCGAATGAGCGAGGGCGGGGTGGGTGGGTGGGCGAATGAGCGAGGGCGGGGTGGGTGGGTGGGCGAATGAGCGAGGGCGGGGTCGGTGGGTGGGCGAATGAGCGAGGGCTGGGTGGTGGGTGGGCGAATGAGCGAGGGCTGGGTGGGTGGGTGGGCGAATGAGCGAGGGCTGGGTGGGTGGGTGGGCGAATGAGCGAGGGCTGGGTGGGTGGGTGGGCGAATGAGCGAGGGCTGGGTGGGTGGGTGGGCGAATGAGCGAGGGCTGGGTGGGTGGGTGGGCGAATGAGCGAGGGGGTGGGTGAATGAGCAAGGGACAGGGTTAATGTGCGAGGGGTTGGTTGAAAGAGCGAGGGGTGGGTGGGTGGGCGAATGAGCGAGGGCGTGGTGGGTGGGTGGGCGAATGAGCGAGGGCGGAGTGGGTGGGTGGGCGAATGAGCGAGGGCTGGGTGGGTGGGTGGGTGAATGAACGAGGGATGGGCGGGCGGGTGGGTGAATGAGCGAGGGGTGTGCGGGCGGGTGGTTGAATGTGCGTGGGGTGGGCGAGCGAGTGGTTGAAAGAGTGAGGGGGCATCGTGGGTGATTGAGCAACTGGTGGGTGAATGAGCGAGTGAATGGGTGGGTGGGTGGGTGAAAGTGTGAGGAGGTGTTTGAAAGAGCAAGGGGTTAGAGCGGCGAGTGATAGAGTGAGGAGGTGAGTGTTTGTTTGTGTGAGGGGGTGGCTGGGTGGGTGACTGACCCAGGGGGTGGGTGGGTGTGCGGGTGAATGAGCGTGGGGTGGGCGGGCGGTTGGGTGAGTGAGCGATGGGTGGGTGGGCTGGTTGGTGAATGCGCGAGTGGTGGTAAGGTAGGTGGGTGAATGAGCGAGGGGTGGGTGGGTGAATGAACGAGCGGTGGGTGTTTGGGTGGGTGGGTGAATGAGCGAGGGGTGGGTGGGTGAGTGAATGAGCCATGGGTGGGTGGGTGGGTGGGTGAATGAGCGAGGGGTATGCGGGCGGGTGGTTGAATGTGCGAGCAGGTGGGCGGGCAAGTGGTTGAAAGAGTGAGGGGGTGCCTTGGTGATTGAGCGAGTGGTGGGTGAATGAGCGAGGTCTGGGTGGGTGGGTGGGCGAATGATCGAGGGCTGGGTGGGTGGGTGGGCGAATGAGCGAGGGCTGGGTGGGTGGGTGGGCGAATGAGCGAGGGCAGGGTGGGTGGGTGGGCGAATGAGCGAGGGCAGTGTGGGTGGGTGGGCGAATGAGCGAGGGCGGGGTGGGTGGGTGGGCGAATGAGCGAGGGCGGGGTGGGTGGGTGGGCGAATGAGCGAGGGCGGGGTGGGTGGGTGGGCGAATGAGCGAAGGCGGGGTGGGTGGGTGGGCGAATGAGCGAGGGCGGGGTGGGAGGGTGGGCGAATGAGCGAGGGCGGGGTGGGAGGGTGGGCGAATGAGCGAGGGCTGGGTGTGGGGGTGGGCGAATGAGCGAGGGCTGGGTGGGTGGGTGGGCGAATGAGCGAGGGCTGGGTGGGTGGGTGGGCGAATGAGCGAGGGCTGGGTGGGTGGGTGGGCGAATGAGCGAGGGCTGGGTGGGTGGGTGGGCGAATGAGCGAGGGCTGGGTGGGTGGGTGGGCGAATGAGCGAGGGCTGGTTGGGTGGGTGGGCGAATGAGCGAGGGCTGGGTGGGTGGGTGGGCGAATGAGCGAGGGCTGGGTGGGTGGGTGGGCGAATGAGCGAGGGCTGGGTGGGTGGGTGGGCGAATGAGCGAGGGCTGGGTGGGCGAATGAGCGAGGGCTGGGTGGGTGGGTGGGCGAATGAGCGAGGGCTGGGTGGGTGGTTGGGCGAATGAGCGACGGCTGGGAGGTTGGGTGGGCGAATGAGCAACGGCTGGGTGGGTGGGTGGGCGAATGAGCGAGGGCTGGGTGGGTGGGCGAATGAGCGAGGGCTGGGTGGGTGGGTGGGCTAATGAGCGAGGGCTGGGTGGGTGGGTGGGCGAATGAGCGAGGGATGGGTGGGTGGGTGGGTGAATGAGCGAGGGCTGGGTGGGTGGGTGGGTGGGTGAATGAGCAAGGGCTGGGTGGGTGCGTGGGTGGGTGAATGAACGAGGGATGGGCGGGCGGCTGGGTGAATGAGCGAGGGGTGTGCGGGCGGGTCGTTGAATGTGCGTGGGGGTGGGCGAGCGAGTGGTTGACGGAGTGAGGGGGCATCGTGGGTGATTGAGCAACTGGTGGGTGAATGAGCGAGGGGATGGGTGGGTGGGTGGGTGAAAGTGTGAGGAGGTGTTTGAAAGAGCAAGCGGTTAGAGCGGCGGGTGATAGAGTGAGGAGGTGAGTGTTTGTTTGAGTGAGGGCGTGGCTGGGTGGGTGAATGACCCAGGGGGTGGGTGGGTGTGCGCGTGAATGAGCGTGGGGTGGGCGGGCGGTTGGGTGAATGAGCGAGGGGTGGGTGGGCAGGTGGGTGAATGCGGGAGTGGTGGTAAGGTGGGTGGGTGAATGAGCGAGGGGTGGGTGGGTGAATGAACGAGGGGTGGGTGTTTAGGTGGGTGGGTGAATGAGCGAGGGGTGGGTGGGTGAGTGAATGAGCCATGGGTGCGTGGGAGGGTGAATGAACGAGGGGTGGGCGGGCGGCTGGGTGAATGAGCGAGGGGTATGCGGGCGGGTGGTTGAATGTGCGAGGGGTTGGGCGGGCAAGTGGTTGAAAGAGTGAGGGGGTGCATTGGTGATTGAGCGAGTGGTGGGTGAATGAGCGAGGTCTGGGTGGGTGGGTGGGCGAATGAGCGAGGGCTGGGTGGGTGGGTGGGCGAATAAGCGAGGGCAGGGTGGGTGGGTGGGCGAATGAGCGAGGGCTGGGTGGGTGGGTGGGCGAATGAGCGAGGGCTGTGTGGGTGGGTGGGCGAATGAGCGAGGGCTGGGTGGGTGGGTGGGCGAATGAGCGAGGGCTGGGAGGGTTGGTGGGCGAATGAGCGACGGCTGGGTGGGTGTGTGGGCAAATGAGCGAGGGCTGGGTGGGTGGGTGGGCGAATGAGCGAGGGCTGGGTGGGTGGGTGGGCGAATGAGCGAGGGCTGGGTGGGTGGGTGGGTGAATGAGCGAGGGCTGGGTGGGTGGGTGGGTGGGTGAATGAGCGAGGGCTGGGTGGGTGGGTGGGTGGGTGAATGAACGAGTGATGGGCAGGCGGCTGGGTGAATGAGCGAGGGGTGTGCGGGCGTGTGGTTGAATGTGCGTGGGGGGTGGGCGAGCGAGTGGTTGAAAGAGTGAGGGGGCATCGTGGGTGATTGAGCAACTGGTGGGTGAATGAGCGAGGGGATGGGTGGGTGGGTGGGTGAAAGTGTGAGGAGGTGTTTGAAAGAGCAAAGGGTTAGAGCGGCGGGTGATAGAGTGAGGAGGTGAGTGTTTGTTTGAGTGAGGGGGTGGCTGGGTGGGTGAATGACCCAGGGGGTGGGTGGGTGTGCGGGTGAATGAGCGTGGAGTGGGCGGGCGGTTGGGTGAATGAGCGAGGGGTGGGTGGGCAGGTGGGTGAATGCGCGAGTGGTGGTAAGGTGGGTGGGTGAATGAGCGAGGGGTGGGTGGGTGAGTGAATGAGCCATGGGTGGGTGGGTGGGCGAATGAGCGAGGGCTGGGTGGGTGGGTGGGCGAATGAGCGAGGGCTGGGTGGGTGGGTGGGCGAATGAGCGAGGGCTGGGTGGGTGGGTGGGCGAATGAGCGAGGGATGGGTGGGTTGGTGGGTGAATGAGCGAGGGCTGGGTGGGTGGGTGGGTGGGTGAATGAGCGAGGGCTGGGTGGGTGCGTGGGTGGGTGAATGAACGAGGGATGGGCGGGCGGCTGGGTGAATGAGCGAGGGGTGTGCGGGGCGGGTCGTTGAATGTGCGTGGGGGTGGGCGAGCGAGTGGTTGACGGAGTGAGGGGGCATCGTGGGTGATTGAGCAACTGGTGGGTGAATGAGCGAGGGGATGGGTGGGTGGGTGGGTGAAAGTGTGAGGAGGAGTTTGAAAGAGCAAGCGGTTAGAGCGGCGGGTGATAGAGTGAGGAGGTGAGTGTTTGTTTGAGTGAGGGCGTGGCTGGGTGGGTGAATGACCCAGGGGGTGGGTGGGTGTGCGCGTGAATGAGCGTGGGGTGGGCGGGCGGTTGGGTGAATGAGCGAGGGGGTGGGTGGGCAGGTGGGTGAATGCGGGAGTGGAGGTAAGGTGGGTGGGTGAATGAGCGAGGGGTGGGTGGGTGAATGAACGAGGGGTGGGTGTTTGGGTGGGTGGGTGAATGAGCGAGGGGTGGGTGGGTGAGTGAATGAGCCATGGGTGCGTGGGTGGGTGAATGAACGAGGGGTGGGAGGGCGGCTGGGTGAATGAGCGAGGGGTATGCGGGCGGGTGGTTGAATGTGCGAGGGGTTGGGCGGGCAAGTGGTTGAAAGAGTGAGGGGGTGCATTGGTGATTGAGCGAGTGGTGGGTGAATGAGCGAGGGCTGGGTGGGTGGGTGGGCGAATGAGCGAGGGCGGGGTGGGTGGGTGGGCGAATGAGCGAGGGGCGGGGTGGGTGGGTGGGCGAATGAGCGAGGGCGGGGGTGGGTGGGTGGGCGAATGAGCGAGGGCGGGGTGGGTGGGTGGGCGAATGAGCGAGGGCGGGGTGGGTGGGTGGGCGAATGAGCGAGGGCGGGGGTCGGTGGGTGGGCGAATGAGCGAGGGCTGGGTGGTGGGTGGGCGAATGAGCGAGGGCTGGGTGGGTGGGTGGGCGAATGAGCGAGGGCTGGGTGGGTGGGTGGGCGAATGAGCGAGGGCTGGGTGGGTGGGTGGGCGAATGAGCGAGGGGGTGGGTGAATGAGCAAGGGACAGGGTTAATGTGCGAGGGGTTGGTTGAAAGAGCGAGGGTGTGGGTGGGTGGGTGAATGAGCAGGGGTTAGGTGTGTGATTGAATGAGCGAGGGGGTGGGTGAATGAAAGAGCGAGGGGTGGGTGGGTGGGTGAGTGGGTGAATGAACGAGGGGGGGGTGGGTGGGTGGGTGGGTGAATGAGCGAGGAGGGTTGGGTGGGTAGGTGAATGAGCGAATGAGCGAGGGGTGGGTGGGTGGGAGGGCGAATGAGCGAGGGCTGGGTGGGCGAATGAGCGAGGGCTGGGTGGTTGGGTGGGCGAATGAGCGAGGGCTGGGTGGGTGGGTGGGCGAATGAGCGAGGGCTGGGTGGGTGGGTGGGCGAATGAGCGAGGGCTGGGTGGGGTGGGTGGGCGAATGAGCGAGGGGCTGGGTGGGTGGGTGGGCGAATGAGCGACGGCTGGGTGGGTGGGTGGGCGAATGAGCGAGGGCTGGGTGGGTGGGTGGGTGAATAAGCGAGGGCTGGGTGGGTGGGTGGGTGGGTGAATGAGCGAGGGCTGGGTGGGTGGGTGGCTGGGTGATTGAGCGAGGGCTGGGTGGGTGGGTGGGTGGGTTAATGAGTGAGGGCTGGGTGGGTGGGTGGGTGGGTGAATGAACGAGGGGTGGGCGGGCGGCTGGGTGAATGAGCGAGGGGTGTGCGGGCGGGTGGTTGAATGTGCGTGGGGGGTGGGCGAGCGAGTGGTTGAAAGAGAGAGGGGGCATCGTGGGTGATTGAGCAACTGGTGGGTGAATGAGGGAGGGGATGGGTGGGTGGGTGGGTGAAAGTGTGAGGATTGGGTGAAAGAGCAAGGGGTTAGTGCGGCGGGTGATAGAGTGAGGAGGTGAGTGTTTGTTTGAGTGAGGGGGTGGCTGGGTGGGTGAATGACCCAGGGGGGTGGGTGGGTGTGCGGGTGAATGAGCGTGGAGTGGGCGGGCGGTTGGGTGAATGAGCGAGGGGTGGGTGGGCAGGTGGGTGAATGCGCGAATGGTGGTAAGGTGGGTGGGTGAATGAGCGAGGGGTGGGTGGGGTGAATGAACGAGGGGTGGGTGTTTGGGTGGGTGGGTGAATGAGCGAGGTGTGAGTGGGTGAGTGAATGAGCCATGGGTGGGTGGGTGGGTGAATGAACGAGGGGTGGGTGGGCGGCTGGGTGAATGAGCGAGGGGTATGCGGGCGGGTGGTTGAATGTCCATGGGGTTAGGCTGGCGAGTGGTTGAAAGAGTGAGGGGGTGCATTGGTGATTGAGCAAGTGGTGGGTGAATGAGCGAGGGGATGGGTGGGTGGGTGGGTGAATGAGCGAGGGGTTGACGGTCGGGAGGGTGCGTGACCGAGGGGTGGGCGCGCGCGTGGGTGAATGAGTGAGGGGTGGGCGGGCGGCTGGGTGAATGAGCGAGGGGTGGGCGGATGGGTGGTTAAATGTGCGAGGGGGTGGGCGGGCAAATGGTTGAAAGAGTGAGGGGGTGCGTTGGTGATTGAGCGAGTGGTGGGTGAATGAGCGAGTGCTGGGTGGGTGGGTGGGCGAATGAGCGAGGGCTGGGTGGGTGGGTGGGCGAATGAGCGACGGCTGGGTGGGTGGGTGGGCGAATGAGCGAGGGCTGGGTGGGTGGGTGGGCGAATGAGCGACGGCTGGGTGGGAGGGTGGGCGAATGAGCCAGGGCTGGGTGGGTGGGTGGGCGAATGAGCGGAGGGCTGGGCGGGTGGGTGGGGGAATGAGCGGAGGGCTGGGCGGGGTGGGTGGGGGAATGAGCAGAGGGCTGGGCGGGTGGGTGTGCGAATGACCGGAGGGCTGGGTGGCTGGTTGGGCGAATGAGCGGAGGGCTGGGTGGGTGGGTGGGCGAATGAGCGAGGGCTGGGTGGGTGGGTGAATGAACGAATGAGCGAGGGGTGGTTGGGTGGGTGGGCGAATGAGCGAGGGCTGGGTGGGTGGGTGGGCGAATGAGCGAGGGCTGGGTGGGTGGGTGGGCGAATGAGCGAGGGCGGGGTGGGTGGGTGGGCGAATGAGCGAGGGCGGGGTGGGGGGGGTGGGCGAAAGAGCGAGGGCTGGGTGGGGGGGTGGGCGAATGAGCGAGGGCTGGGTGGGTGGGTGGGCGAGATGAGCGAGGGCTGGGTGGGTGGGTGGGCGAATGAGCGAGGGCTGGGTGGGTGGGTGGGCGAATGAGCGAGGGCTGGGTGGCTGGGTGGGCGAATGAGCGAGGGATGGGTGGTTTGGTTGGCGAATGAGCGAGGGCTGTGTGGGTGTGTGGGCGAATGAGCGAGGGCTGGGTGGGCGAATGAGCGAGGGCTGGGTGGGTGGGTGGGCGAATGAGTGAGGGCTGGGTGGGTGGGTGGGCGAATGAGCGAGGGCTGGGTGGGTGGGTGGGCGAATGAGCGACGGCTGGGTGGGTGGGTGGGCGAATGAGCGAAGGCTTGGTGGGTGGGTGGGTGAATGAGCGAGGGCTGGGTGGGGGTGGGTGGGTGGGTGAATGAGCGAGGGCTGGGTGGGTGGGTGGCTGGGTGATTGAGCGAGGGCTGGGTGGGTGGGTGGGTGGGTGAATGAACGAAGGGTGGGCGGGCGGTTGGGAGAATGAGCGAGGGGTGGGTGGGTGATTGAATGAGCGAGGGGGTGGGTGAATGAAACAGCGAGGGGTGGGTGGGTGGGTGAGTGGGGTGAATGAACGAGGGGTGTGCGGGCGGGTGGTTGAATGTGCGTGGGGGTGGGCGAGCGAGTGGTTGAAAGAGAGAGGGGGCATCATGGGTGATTGAGCAACTGGTGGGTGAATGAGCGAGGGGATGGGTGGGTGGGTGGGTGAAAGTGTCAGGAGGTGGGTAAAAGAGCAAGGGGTTAGTGCGGCGGGTGATAGAGTGAGGAGGTCAGTGTTTGTTTGAGTGAGGGGGTGGCTGGGTGGGTGAATGACCCAGGGGGTGGGTGGGTGTGCGGGTGAATGAGCGTAGAGTGGGCGGGCGGTTGGGTGAATGAGCGAGGGGTGGGAGGGCAGGTGGGTGAATGCGCGAGTGGTGGTAAGGTGGGTGGGTGAATGAGCGAGGGGTGGGTGGGTGAATGAACGAGGGGTGGGTGGGCGGCTGGGTGAATGAGCGAGGGGTATGCGGGCGGGTGGTTGTATGTCCATGGGGTTAGGCTGGCGAGTGGTTCAAAGATTGAGGGGGTGCATTGGTGATAGAGCAAGTGGTGGGTGAATGAGCGAGGGGATGGGTGGGTGGGTGGGTGAATGAGCGAGGGGTGGACGGTCGGGTGGGTACGTGACCGAGGGGTGGGCGCGCGCGGTGGGTGAATGAGCGAGGGGTTGGGGCGGGCGGCTGGGTGAATGAGCGAGGGGTGGGCGGATGGGTGGTTGAATGTGCGAGGTGGTGGGCGGACAAGTGGTTGAAAGTGTGAGGGGGTGCCTTGGTGATTGAGCGAGTGGTGGTGGCGAATGAGCGAGGGCTGGGTGGGTGGGGAGGGCGAATGATCGAGGGGCTGGGTGGGTGGGTGGGCGAATGAGCGAGGGCTGGGTGGGTGGGTGTGCGAATGAGCGAGGGCTGGGTGGGGTGGGGTGGGCGAATGAGCGAGGGCTGGGTGGGTGGGTGGGCGAATGAGCGAGGGCTGGGTGGGCGAATGAGCGAGGGCTGGGTGGGTGGGAGGGCGAATGATCGAGGGCTGGGTGGGTGGGTGGGCGAATGAGCGAGGGCTGGGTGGGGTGGGTGTGCGAATGAGCGAGGGCTGGGTGGGTGGGTGGGCGAATGAGCGAGGGCTGGGTGGATGGGTGGGGCGAATGAGCGAGGGCTGGGTGGGTGGGGTGGTGCGAATGAGCGAGGGATGGGTGGGTGGGTGGGCGAATTGAGCGAGGGCTGGGTGGGTGGGTGGGGCGAATGAGCGAGGGCTGGGTGGGCGAATGAGCGAGGGCTGGGTGG
>JANJGN010005072.1:0-27131 GCA_026770705.1 Isurus oxyrinchus
GGTGGAGTGTGTGAGGGAGGAGTGTGAGGGAGGAGTGTGAAGGAGGCGTGTGAGAGGGAGGAGTGTGAGTGGGAGGAGTTTGAGGAGGAGTGTGTGAGGGAGGAATGTGAGGGAGGAGTGAGAGGGAGGAGTGAGGGAGGATTGTGAGAGGGAGGAGTGTGAGGGAGGAGTGTGAGGGAGGAGTGTGAGGGTGGAGTGTGAGAGGGAGGAGTGTGAGAGGGAGGAGTTTGAGGGAGGAGTTTGTGAGGGAGGAGTGTGAGGGAGGAGTGTGAGGGACGAGTGTGTGAGGGAGGAGTGTGAGGGAGGAGTGTGAGGGAGGAGTGTGAGAGGGAGGAGTTTGAGGGAGGAGTGTGTGAGGGAGGAGTGTGAGGGAGGAGTGAGAGGGAGGAGTGAGGGAGGATTGTGAGAGGGAGGAGTGTGAGGGAGGAGTGTGAGATGGAGGAGTATGTGAGGGAGGAGTTTGAGAAAGGAGTGTGTGACGGAGGATTGTGAGGGAGGAACATGTGAGGGAGGAGTGTGAGGGAGGAGTGTGTGAGGGAGGAGTGTGAAGGAGGCGTGTGAGAGGGAGGAGTGTGAGTGGGAGGAGTTTGAGGGAGGAGTGTGTGAGGACGGAGTGTGAGGGAGGTGTGTGAGGGTGGAGTGTGTGAGGGCGGAGTGTGAGAGGGTGGAGTGTGAGGGAGGTGTGTGTGAGGGTGGAGTGAGGGATGAGAGTGTGAGGGAGGAGTGTGAGAGGGAGGAGCGTGAGGGAGGAGTGTGTGAGGGAGGAGTTTGAGAGGGAGGAGTGTGAGGGAGGAGTGTGTGAGGGAGGAGTGTGGGCGGGAGGAGAGTGAGGGAGGAGTGTGAGGGAGGATTGTGAGAGGGATGAATGTGTGTGGTGGAATGTGAGGGATGAGTGTGTGAGGGAAGACTGTGTGAGGGACGAGTGTGTGAGGGAGGAGTGTGTGAGGCTCAAGGGAGGAGGAGTGTGAGATGGAGGTGTTTGAGGGATGAGTGTGTGAGGGAGGATTTTGAGAGGCTGGAGTGTGAGGGAGGAGTGTGTGAGGGAACAGTGAGCAGGAGGTGTGTTTGAGGGAGGAGTGTAATAGGGAGGAATGTGTGAGGGAGGAATGTGTGAGGTAGGAATGTTTGAGGTAGGAATGTGTGAGGTATGTGAGAGGGACAAGTGAGGGAGGGACGAGTGAGAGGGAGGAGTGTGTGAGAGGGGATTGTCTGAGGGAGGAGTCTGAGAGGGAGGATTGTGTGAGGGAGGAGTGTTTGAGGGAGGAGTGTGAGAGGGAGGTTTGTGCAAGGGAGGAGTGTGAGGGGAGGAGTGTGAGGGGAGGAGTGTGTGCAGGGAGAAGTGTGTGAGGGAGGAGTGTGAGAGGGAGGTGTGTGTGAGGGAGGAGTGTGAGAGGGAGGAGTGTGAGGGGAGGAGTGTGAGGGGAGGAGTGTGTGCAGGGAGAAGTGTGTGAGGGAGGAGTGTGAGAGGGAGGTGTGTGTGAGGGAGGAGTGTGAGAGGGAGGAGTGTGAGGGAGGTGTGTGAGAGGGAGGAGTGTGGGGGGAGGAGTGTGAGAGGGAGGAGTGTGAGAGGGAGGAGTGTGGGGAGAGGAGTGTGTGAGGAGGTGAGTGTGAGGGAGGTATGTGAGGGAGGATTGAGGGTGATATGTGAGAGGGAGGAGTGAGGGAAGAGGAGTGTGAGCAAGGAGTGAGGGATGAGTGTGAGAGGAGGGGTGTGTGAGGGAGGAGTGTGTGAGCGAGGTATGTTAGAGGGACGAGAATGAGAGGGAGGAGTGAGAGGGAGCATTGTGGGAGGGAGGAGTGTGTGAGGGTGGAGTGTGTGAGGGAGGAATGCATGAGGGAGGAGTGTGTGAGGGATGAGTGTGTGAGGTAGGATTGTGAGAGGTAGGAGTGTGCGGGAGGAGTGTGTGATGGAGGACTGTGTGAGGAAGGTGTGTGAGTAATGAGTTTGAGAGGGAGGAGTGGCTGAGGGAGGAGTGTTTGAGGGATGAGTGTGTGTGGGAAGTTTGTGAGATGGAGGAGTGTGTGGGAGGAGTGTGTGAGGTAGGAGTGGAGGGAGGAGTGTTCAAGTTTGGACTGTGTGAGGGAGGAGTGTTTGAGGGAGGAGTGTTTGAATGAGGAGTGTTTGAGGGAGGAGTGTGAGAGGGAGGAATGAGGGAGGGAGGTCTGTTTGAGGGAGGAGTGTGTTAGAGAGGTGAGAGTGTGGTAGGAGTGTGTGAGGGGGGAATGTGTAAGGGATGAGTGTGTGAGGGAGGAGTGTGTGAGGGGTGAGTGTGTGAGGGAGGATTGTGAGGGTGGTTTGAGAGGGAGGAGTGAGGGAGGAGTGTGTGAGGGAGGAGTGTGAGGAGGGGTGTGAGGGAGTAATGTGTGAGGGAGGAGTGGGAGGGAAGAGTGTGTGAGGGAGGAGTGAGGGAGGGAGGTGTGTGAGCAAGGAGTGAGGTAGGATTGTGAGAGGGAGGAGTGTGAGGGAGGAGTGTGAGAGGGAGGTGTGTGAGGGAGGAGTGTGAGAGGGAGGAGTTTGAGGGAGGAGCATGTGAGGGAGGCGTGAGAGGGATGAGTGAGGGAGGAGTGTGAGGGAGGAGTGTGAGGGACTAGTGTGTGAGGGAGGAGTGTGTGAGGGAGGAGTGAGGGAGGGAGGAGTGTGAGCAAGGAGTGAGGGAGGATTGTGAGAGGGAGGAGTGTGAGGGAGGAGTGTAAGGGAGGAGTGTGAGAGGGAGGAGTGTGTGAGGGAGGAGTTTGAGGGGGGAGTGTGTGTGGGAGGAGTGTGAGGGAGGATTGTAAGGGAAGAGTTTGTGAGGGAGGATAGTGAGAGGGAGGAATGTTTGAGGGAGGAGTGTGAGAGAGAGGTGTGTGAGGGAGGAGTGTGTGAGGGAGGAGTTTGAGAGGGAGAAGTGAGAGGGAGGATTGTGAGGGAGCAGTGTGCGGGAGGAGTGTGAGGGAGTAGTGTTTGAGGGAGGAGTGTGAGAGTGAGGAGTTTCTGATGGAGGTGTATGGGAGGAAGGAGTGTGAGGGCGGAGTGTGAGAGGGAGGAGTGTTTGAGGGACATTTGTTTGAGGGAGCAGTTTGTGAGAGAGGTGAGAGTGAGGGAGGAGTGTGTGAGGGAGGAGTGTGTAATGGAAGAGTGTATGAGGGAGGAGTGTGTGAGGGGTGAGTGTGTGAGGGAGGATTGTGAGGGAGGAGTGAGAGGGAGGAGAGAAGGAGGATTGTGAGAGGGAGGAGTGTGAGGGAGGAGTGTGAGAGGGAGGAGTGTGAGGGAGGAGTGTGAGAGGGAGGAGTGTGAGATTGAGGAGTGTGAGAGGGAGGAGTTTGAGGGAGGAGTGTATGAGGGAGGAGTGTGTGGGAGGAGTGTGAGGGAGGAGTGTGAGGGTGGAGTGTGTGAGGGAGGAGTGTGAGGGAGAAGTGTGAGGGAGGATTTTGAGGGAGGAGTGTGTGAGGACGGAGTGTGAGGGAGGAGTGTGAGGGAGGAGTGTGTGAGGGAGGAGTGTGTTAGAGAGGTGAGAGTGAGGGAGGAGTGTGAGAGGGAGGACTCTGTGAGGGAGGAATTTGAGGGAGGAGTGTGTGAGGGAGGAGTGTGAGGGAGGAGTGTGAGGGAGTAGTATGTGTGGGAGTGGGAGGGTGGAGTGTGTGAGGGACGAGTGAGGGAGGGAGCAGTGGGATGGAGGAGTGTGAGATGGAGGAGTTTGAGGGAGGAGCATGTGAGGGAGGAGTGTGAGGGAGGAGTGAGAGGGAGGACAACAGGAGGAGTGTGTGAGGGAGGAGTGAGGGAGGGAGGAGTGTGAGTGAGGAGTGAGGGAGGATTGTGAGAGGGAGGAGTGTGATGGAGGAGTGTGAGAGGGAGGAATGTGAGGGAGGAGTGTGAGAGGGAGGATTGTAAGAGGGAGGCGTTTGAGGGAGGAGTATGTGAGGGAGGAGTGTGAGGGAGGAGTGTGAGGGAAGAGTGTGTGAGGGATGAATGTGGGAGGCGTGAGAGGGAGGAGTGTGAGAGGGAGGAGTTTGAGGGAGGTGTGTGTGAGGGCAGAGTGTGAGGGAGGAGTGTGAGGGAGGAGTGTGTGAGGGAGGATTGTGAGAGGGAGGAGTGTGAGGGAGGAGTGTGAGGGAGGAGTGTGTGAGAGAGGAGTGTGAGGGAGGAGTGTGAGATGGAGGAGTTTGAGGGAGGCGTTTGTGAGGGAGGTGTGTGAGGGAGCATTGTGAGGGAGGAGTGTTTGAGGGAGGAGTTTGAAGGACGAGTGTGAGGGAGGAGTGTGAGAGGGAGGAGTGTGAGCGGGAGGAGTGTTTGAGGGAGGTCTGTTTGAGGGAGCAGTTTGAGAGAGAGATGAGAGTGTGGGAGGAGAGTGTGAGGGAGGAGTGTCTGAGGGGTGAGTGTGTGAGGGAGGAATGTGAGGGAGGAGTGAGAGGGAGGAGTGAGGGAGGATTGTGAGAGGGAGTAGTTTGAGGGAGGGGTGTGTGAGGGAGGAGTTTCTGATGGAGGTGTATGGGAGGAAGGAGTGTGAGGGAGGAGTTTGAGAGAGAGGAGTGTTCGAGGGAGGTCTGTTTGAGGGAGTCGTTTGTGAGAGATGTGAGAGTGAGGGATGAGTGTGTGAGGGAGGAGTGTCTGAGGGGTGAGTGTGTGAGGGGGGATTGTGAGGGTGGTTTGAGATGGAGGAGTGAGGGAGGAATGCGTGAGGGAGGAGTGTGTGAGGGAGGAGTGTGTGAGGAATGAGTGTGTGAGGTAGGATTGTGAGAGGTAGGAGTGTGCGGGAGGAGTGTGTGAGGTAGGAGTGTGAGGGAGGAGTGTTTGAGGGTGGAGTGTGTGAGGGAGGAGTGTTTGAGGGAGGAGTGTTTGAGTGAGGAGTGTGTGAGGGAGGCGTGTGTGAGGGAGGAGTGTGTAAGGGAAGAGTGTGTGAGGGAGGAGTGTGTGAGGGGTGAGTGTGTGAGGGAGGAGTGAGGGAGGGAGGAGTGTGTGCGAGGAGTGAGGTAGCATGTGAGAGAGAGGAGTGTGAGGGAGGAGTGTGAGAGAGAGGAGTGTGAGGGAGGCGTGTGAGAGGGAGGAGTGTGAGAGGGAGGAGTTTGAGGGAGGAGTGTGTGAGGACGGAGTGTGAGAGAGGAGTGTGTGAGGGAGGAGTTTCTGATGGAGGTGTATGGGAGGAAGAAGTGTGAGGGAGGAGTGTGAGAGGGAGGAGTGTTCGAGGGAGGTCTGTTTGAGGGAGCAGTTTGTGAGAGAGGTGAGAGTGAGGGAGGAGTGTGTGAGGGAGGAGTGTGAGGGAGGATTGTGTGATGGAGGTTTGTGAGAGGGAGGAGAGTTTGAGGGAGGAGTGTGAGAGGGAGGAGTGTGAGTGGGAGGAGTTTGAGGGAGGAGTGTGTGAGGACGGAGTGTGAGGGAGGTGTGTGAGGGTGGAGTGTGCGAAGGCGGAGTGTGAGAGGGTGGAGTGTGAGGGAGGAGTGTGTGAGGGGGAGTGAGGGATGAGTGTGTTAGAGAGGAGTGTGAGAGGGAGGAGTGTGAGGGAGGAGTGTGTGAGGGAGGAGTTTGAGAGGGAGGAGTGTGAGGGAGGAGTGTGTGAGGGAGGAGTGTGGGAGGGAAGAGAGTGAGGGAGGAGAATGAGGGAGGATTGTGAGAGGGATGAATGTGAGTGGTGGAATGTGAGGGATGAGTGTGTGAGGGAAGACTGTGTGAGGGACGAGTGTGTGAGGGAGGAGTGTGTGAGGCTCAAGGGAGGAGGAGTGTGAGATGGAGTAGTGTGCAGGAGGAGTGAGGGAGGAGTTTCTGATGGAGGTGTATGGGAGGAAGGAGTGTGAGAGGGAGGAGTTTGAGAGAGAGGAGTGTTCGAGGGAGGTCTGTTTGAGGGAGCAGTTTGTGAGAGAGGTGAGAGTGAGGGAGGAGTGTGTGAGGGAGGAGTGTGAGGGAGGATTGTGTGATGGAGGTTTGTGAGAGGGAGGAGAGTTTGAGGGAGGAGTGTGAGAGGGAGGAGTGTGAGAGGGAGGAGTTTGAGGGAGGAGTGTGTGAGGGAGGAGTGTGAGGGAGGAGTGTGAGGGAGGAGTGTGTGAGGGAAGAGTGTGAAGGAGGCGTGTGAGAGGGAGGAGTGTGAGTGGGAGGAGTTTGAGGGAGGAGTGTGTGAGGACGGAGTGTGAGGGAGGTGTGTGAGGGTGGAGTGTGCGAGGGCGGAGTGTGAGAGGGTGGAGTGTGAGGGAGGAGTGTGTGAGGGGGAGTGAGGGATGAGTGTGTTAGGGAGGAGTGTGAGAGGGAGGAGTGTGAGGGAGGAGTGTGTGAGGGAGGAGTTTAAGAGGGAGGAGTGTGAGGGAGGAGTGTGTGAGGGAGGAGTGTGGGAGGGAAGAGAGTGAGGGAGGAGTATGAGGGAGGATTGTGAGAGGGATGAATGTGAGTGGTGGAATGTGAGGGATGAGTGTGTGAGGGAAGACTGTGTGAGGGAGGAGTGTGTGAGGGAGGAGTGTGTGAGGCTCAAGGGAGGAGGAGTGTGAGATGGAGTAGTGTGCAGGAGGAGTGAGGGAGGAGTTTCTGATGGAGGTGTATGGGAGGAAGGAGTGTGAGAGGGAGGAGTTTGAGAGAGAGGAGTGTTCGAGGGAGGTCTGTTTGAGGGAGCAGTTTGTGAGAGAGGTGAGAGTGAGGGAGGAGTGTGTGAGGGAGGATTGTGAGGGAAGAGTGACAGGGAGGAGTAAGGGAGGATTGTTTGAGGGAGGAGTATGAGGGAGGAGTGAGGGAGGATTGTTTGAGGGAGGAGTGTGAGGGAGGAGTGTGTGAGGAAGGAGTGTGAAGGAGGCATGTGTGAGGGAGGAGTGTGAGAGGGAGCAGTTTGAGGGTGGGGTATGTGAGGACGGTGTGTGAGGGAGGAGTGAGAGGGAGGAGAGAGGGAGGATTGTGTGAGGGAAGAGTTTCTGATGGAGGTGTATGGGAGGAAGGAGTGTGAGGGAGGAATGTGAGAGGGAGGAGTGTTCGAGGGAGGTCTGTTTGAGGGAGCAGTTTGTGAGAGAGGTGAGAGTGAGGGCGGATTGTGAGGGTGGAGTGAGAGGGAGGAGTGAGGGAGGATTGTGAGAGGGAGGAGTGTGAGGGAGGAGTGTGAGAGGGAGGAGTGTGAGGGAGGAGTGTGAGGGAGGAGTGTGAGGGAGGAGTGAGAGGGAGGAGTTTGAGGGAGGAGTGTGTGAGGGAGGAGTGTGAGGTAGGAGTGAGAGGGAGGAGTGAGGGAGGATTGTGAGAGGGAGGAGTGTGAGGGAGGAGTGTGAGAGGGAGGAGTGTGAGGGAGGAGTGTGAGGGAGGAGTGTGAAGGAGGCGTGTGAGAGGGAGGAGTGTGAGTGGGAGGAGTTTGAGGGAGGAGTGTGTGAGGGAGGAGTGTGAGGGAGGAGTGAGAGGGAGGAGTGAGGGAGGATTGTGAGAGGGAGGAGTGTGAGGGAGGAGTGTGAGGGTGGAGTGTGAGAGGGAGGAGTGTGAGAGGGAGGAGTTTGAGGGAGGAGTTTGTGAGGGAGGAGTGTGAGGGACGATTGTGTGAGGGAGGTGTGTGAAGGAGGCGTGTGAGAGGGAGGAGTGTGAGTGGGAGGAGTTTGAGGGAGGAGTGTGTGAGGACGGAGTGTGAGGGAGGTGTGTGAGGGTGGAGTGTGTGAGGGCGGAGTGTGAGAGGGTGGAGTGTGAGGGAGGTGTGTGTGAGGGGGGAGTGAGGGATGAGAGTGTGAGGGAGGAGTGTGAGAGGGAGGAATGTGAGGGAGGAGTGTGTGAGGGAGGAGTTTGAGAGGGAGGAGTGTGAGGGAGGAGTGTGTGAGGGAGGAGTGTGGGCGGGAGGAGAGTGAGGGAGGAGTGTGAGGGTGGATTGTGAGAGGGATGAATGTGTGTGGTGGAATGTGAGGGATGAGTGTGTGAGGGAAGACTGTGTGAGGGACGAGTGTGTGAGGGAGGAGTGTGTGAGGCTCAAGGGAGGAGGAGTGTGAGATGGAGGTGTTTGAGGGATGAGTGTGTGAGGGAGGATTTTGAGAGGCTGGAGTGTGAGGGAGGAGTGTGTGAGGGAACAGTGAGCAGGAGGTGTGTTTGAGGGAGGAGTGTAATAGGGAGGAATGTGTGAGGGAGGAATGTGTGAGGTAGGAATGTGTGAGGTATGTGAGAGGGACAAGTGAGGGAGGGAGGAGTGAGAGGGAGGAGTGTGTGAGAGGGGATTGTCTGAGGGAGGAGTCTGAGAGGGAGGATTGTGTGACGGAGGTGTGAGGGAGGAGTGTTTGAGGGAGGAGTGTGAGAGGGAGGTTTGTGCGAGGGAGGAGTGTGAGGGGAGGAGTGTGAGGGGAGGAGTGTGTGCAGGGAGAAGTGTGTGAGGGAGGAGTGTGAGAGGGAGGAGTGTGAGGGAGGAGTGTGAGAGGGAGGAGTGTGAGAGGGAGGAGTTTGAGGGAGGAGTGTGTGAGGGAGGAGTGTGAGGGAGGAGTGTGAGGGAGGAGTGTGTGAGGGAGGAGTGTGAAGGAGGCTTGTGAGAGGGAGGAGTGTGAGTGGGAGGAGTTTGAGGCAGGAGTTTGTGAGGACGGAGTGTGAGGGAGGTGTGTGAGTGTGGAGTGTGCGAGGGCAGAGTGTGAGAGGGTGGAGTGTGAGGGAGGAGTGTGTGAGGGGGAGTGAGGGATGAGTGTGTGAGGGTGGAGTGTGAGAGGGAGGAGTGTGAGGGAGGAGTGTGTGAGGGAGGAGTTTGAGAGGGAGGAGTGTGAGGGAGGAGTGTGTGAGGGAGGAGTGTGGGAGGGAAGAGAGTGAGGGAGGAGTATGAGGGAGGATTGTGAGAGGGATGAATGTGAGTGGTGGAATGTGAGGGATGAGTGTGTGAGGGAAGACTGTGTGAGGGACGAGTGTGTGAGGGAGGAGTGTGTGAGGCTCAAGGGAGGAGGAGTGTGAGAGGGAGTAGTGTGCAGGAGGAGTGAGGGAGGAGTTTCTGATGGAGGTGTATGGGAGGAAGGAGTGTGAGAGGGAGGTGTTTGAGAGAGAGGAGTGTTCGAGGGAAGTCTGTTTGAGGAAGCAGTTTGTGAGAGAGGTGAGAGTGAGGGAGGAGTGTGTGAGGGAGGATTGTGAGCAGGAGTGAGAGGGAGGAGTAAGGGAGGATTGTTTGAGGGAGGAGTGTGAGGAGGAGTGTGTGAGGAAGGAGTGTGAAGGAGGCATGTGTGTGGGAGGAGTGTTCGAGGGAGGAGTTTGAGGGTGGAGTATGTGAGGACGGTGTGTGAGGGAGGAGTGAGAGGGAGGAGAGAGGGAGGATTGTGTGAGGGAAGAGTTTCTGATGGAGGTGTATGGGAGGAAGGAGTGTGAGGGAGGAGTGTGAGAGGGAGGAGTGTTCGAGGGAGGTCTGTTTGAGGGAGCAGTTTGTGAGAGAGGTGAGAGTGAGGGCGGATTGTGAGGGAGGAGTGAGAGGGAGGAGTGAGGGAGGATTGTGAGAGGGAGGAGTGTGAGGGAGGAGTGTGAGAGGGAGGAGTGTGAGGGAGGAGTGTGAGGGAGGAGTGTGAGGGAGGAGTGAGAGGGAGGAGTTTGAGGGAGGAGTGTGTGAGGGAGGAGTGTGAGGGAGGAGTGAGAGGGAGGAGTGAGGGAGGATTGTGAGAGGGAGGAGTGTGAGGGAGGAGTGTGAGAGGGAGGAGTGTGAGGGAGGAGTGTGAGGGAGGAATGTGAGAGGGAGGAGTGTGAGAGGGAGGAGTTTGAGGGTGGAGTGTGTGAGGGAGGAGTGTGAGGGAGGAGTGTGAAGGAGGCGTGTGAGAGGGAGGAGTGTGAGTGGGAGGAGTTTGAGGGAGGAGTGTGTGAGGGAGGAGTGTGAGGGAGGAGTGAGAGGGAGGAGTGAGGGAGGATTGTGAGAGGGAGGAGTGTGAGGGAGGAGTGTGAGGGAGGAGTGTGAGGGTGGAGTGTGAGAGGGAGGAGTGTGAGAGGGAGGAGTTTGAGGGAGGAGTTTGTGAGGGAGGAGTGTGAGGGAGGAGTGTGAGGGACGAGTGTGTGAGGGAGGTGTGTGAAGGAGGCGTGTGAGAGGGAGGAGTGTGAGTGGGAGGAGTTTGAGGGAGGAGTGTGTGAGGACGGAGTGTGAGGGAGGTGTGTGAGGGTGGAGTGTGTGAGGGCGGAGTGTGAGAGGGTGGAGTGTGAGGGAGGTGTGTGTGAGGGGGGAGTGAGGGATGAGAGTGTGAGGGAGGAGTGTGAGAGGGAGGAGCGTGAGGGAGGAGTGTGTGAGGGAGGAGTTTGAGAGGGAGGAGTGTGAGGGAGGAGTGTGTGAGGGAGGAGTGTGGGCGGGAGGAGAGTGAGGGAGGAGTGTGAGGGAGGATTGTGAGAGGTCTGAATGTGTGTGGTGGAATGTGAGGGATGAGTGTGTGAGGGAAGACTGTGTGAGGGACGAGTGTGTGAGGGAGGAGTGTGTGAGGCTCAAGGGAGGAGGAGTGTGAGATGGAGGTGTTTGAGGGATGAGTGTGTGAGGGAGGATTTTGAGAGGCTGGAGTGTGAGGGAGGAGTGTGTGAGGGAACAGTGAGCAGGAGGTGTGTTTGAGGGAGGAGTGTAATAGGGAGGAATGTGTGAGGGAGGAATGTGTGAGGGAGGAATGTGTGAGGTAGGAATGTGTGAGGTATGTGAGAGGGACAAGTGAGGGAGGGAGGAGTGAGAGGGAGGAGTGTGTGAGAGGGGATTGTCTGAGGGAGGAGTCTGAGAGGGAGGATTGTGTGAGGGAGGTGTGAGGGAGGAGTGTTTGAGGGAGGAGTGTGAGAGGGAGGTTTGTGCAAGGGAGGAGTGTGAGGGGAGGAGTGTGAGGGGAGGAGTGTGTGCAGGGAGAAGTGTGTGAGGGAGGAGTGTGAGAGGGAGGGGTGTGTGAGGGAGGAGTGTGAGAGGGAGGAGTGTGAGGGGAGGAGTGTGAGGGGAGGAGTGTGTGCAGGGAGAAGTGTGTGAGGGAGGAGTGTGAGAGGGAGGTGTGTGTGAGGGAGGAGTGTGAGAGGGAGGAGTGTGAGGGAGGTGTGTGAGAGGGAGGAGTGTGGGGGGAGGAGTGTGAGAGGGAGGAGTGTGAGAGGGAGGAGTGTGGGGAGAGGAGTGTGTGAGGAGGTGAGTGTGAGGGAGGTATGTGAGGGAGGATTGAGGGTGATATGTGAGAGGGAGGAGTGAGGGAAGAGGAGTGTGAGCAAGAAGTGAGGGATGAGTGTGAGAGGAGGGGTGTGTGAGGGAGGAGTGTGTGAGCGAGGTATGTTAGAGGGACGAGAATGAGAGGGAGGAGTGAGAGGGAGCATTGTGGGAGGGAGGAGTGTGTGAGGGTGGAGTGTGTGAGGGAGGAATGCATGAGGGAGGTGTGTGTGAGGGAGGAGTGTGTGAGGGATGAGTGTGTGAGGTAGGATTGTGAGAGGTAGGAGTGTGCGGGAGGAGTGTGTGAGGTAGGAGTGTGAGGGAGGAGTGTTTGAGGGTGGAGTGTGTGAGGGAGGAGTGTTTGAGGGAGGAGTGTTTGAGTGAGGAGTGTGTGAGGGAGGAGTGTGAGAGAGAGGAGTGTGAGGGAGGCGTGTGAGAGGGAGGAGTGTGAGAGGGAGGAGTTTGAGGGAGGAGTGTGTGAGGACGGAGTGTGAGAGAGGAGTGTGTGAGGGAGGAGTTTCTGATGGAGGTGTATGGGAGGAAGGAGTGTGAGGGAGGAGTGTGAGAGGGAGGTGTGTTCGAGGGAGGTCTGTTTGAGGGAGCAGTTTGTGAGAGAGGTGAGAGTGAGGGAGGAGTGTGTGAGGGTGGAGAGTGAGGGAGGATTGTGTGATGGAGGTTTGTGAGAGGGAGGAGAGTTTGAGGGAGGAGTGTGAGAGGGAGGAGTGTGAGAAGGAGGAGTTTGAGGGAGGAGTGTGTGAGGGAGGAGTGTGAGGGAGGAGTGTGAGGGAGGAGTGTGTGAGGGAAGAGTGTGAAGGAGGCGTGTGAGAGGGAGGAGTGTGAGTGGGAGGAGTTTGAGGGAGGAGTGTGTGAGGACGGAGTGTGAGGGAGGTGTGCGAGGGCGGAGTGTGAGAGGGTGGAGTGTGAGGGAGGAGTGTGTGAGGGGGAGTGAGGGATGAGTGTGTTAGGGAAGAGTGTGAGAGGAAGGAGTGTGAGGGAGGAGTGTGTGAGGGAGGAGTTTGAGAGGGAGGAGTGTTAGGGAGGAGTGTGTGAGGGAGGAGTGTGGGAGGGAAGAGAGTGAGGGAGGAGTATGAGGGAGGATTGTGAGAGGGATGAATGTGAGTGGTGGAATGTGAGGGATGAGTGTGTGAGGGAAGACTGTGTGAGGGACGAGTGTGTGAGGGAGGAGTGTGTGAGGCTCAAGGGAGGAGGAGTGTGAGAGGGAGTAGTGTGCAGGAGGAGTGAGGGAGGAGTTTCTGATGGAGGTGTATGGGAGGAAGGAGTGTGAGAGGGAGGAGTTTGAGAGAGAGGAGTGTTCGAGGGAGGTCTGTTTGAGGGAGCAGTTTGTGAGAGAGGTGAGAGTGAGGGAGGAGTGTGTGAGGGAGGATTGTGAGGGAGGAGTGAGAGGGAGGAGTAAGGGAGGATTGTTTGAGGGAGGAGTATGAGGGAGGAGTGAGGGAGGATTGTTTGAGGGAGGAGTGTGAGGGAGGAGTGTGTGAGGAAGGAGTGTGAAGGAGGCATGTGTGAGGGAGGAGTGTGAGAGGGAGGAGTTTGAGGGAGGTGTGTGTGAGGACGGTGTGTGAGGGAGGAGTGAGAGGGAGGAGAGAGGGAGGATTGTGTGAGGGAAGAGTTTCTGATGGAGGTGTATGGGAGGAAGGAGTGTGAGGGAGGAATGTGAGAGGGAGGAGTGTTCGAGGGAGGTCTGTTTGAGGGAGCAGTTTGTGAGAGAGGTGAGAGTGAGGGCGGATTGTGAGGGTGGAGTGAGAGGGAGGAGTGAGGGAGGGTTGTGAGAGGGAGGAGTGTGAGGGAGGAGTGTGAGAGGGAGGAGTGTGAGGGAGGAGTGTGAGGGAGGAGTGTGAGAGGGAGGAGTGTGAGTGGGAGGAGTTTGAGGGAGGAGTGTGTGAGGGAGGAGTGTGAGGGAGGAGTGAGAGGGAGGAGTGAGGGAGGATTGTGAGAGGGAGGAGTGTGAGGGAGGAGTGTGAGGGTGGAGTGTGAGAGGGAGGAGTGTGAGAGGGAGGAGTTTGAGGGAGGAGTTTGTGAGGGAGGAGTGTGAGGGATGATTGTGTGAGGGAGGTGTGTGAAGGAGGCGTGTGAGAGGGAGGAGTGTGAGTGGGAGGAGTTTAAGGGAGGAGTGTGTGAGGACGGAGTGTGAGGGAGGTGTGTGAGGGTGGAGTGTGTGAGGGCGGAGTGTGAGAGGGTGGAGTGTGAGGGAGGTGTGTGTGAGGGGGGAGTGAGGGATGAGAGTGTGAGGGAGGAGTGTGAGAGGGAGGAGTGAGAGGGAGGAGTGTGTGAGGGAGGAGTTTGAGAGGGAGGAGTGTGAGGGAGGAGTGTGTGAGGGAGGAGTGTGGGCGGGAGGAGAGTGAGGGAGGAGTGTGAGGGAGGATTGTGAGAGGGATGAATGTGTGTGGTGGAATGTGAGGGATGAGTGTGTGAGGGAAGACTGTGTGAGGGACGAGTGTGTGAGGGAGGAGTGTGTGAGGCTCAAGGGAGGAGGAGTGTGAGATGGAGGTGTTTGAGGGATGAGTGTGTGAGGGAGGATTTTGAGAGGCTGGAGTGTGAGGGAGGAGTGTGTGAGGGAACAGTGAGCAGGAGGTGTGTTTGAGGGAGGAGTGTAATAGGGAGGAATGTGTGAGGGAGGAATGTGTGAGGTAGGAATGTGTGAGGTATGTGAGAGGGACAAGTGAGGGAGGGAGGAGTGAGAGGGAGGAGTGTGTGAGAGGGGATTGTCTGAGGGAGGAGTCTGAGAGGGAGGATTGTGTGAGGGAGGTGTGAGGGAGGAGTGTTTGAGGGAGGAGTGTGAGAGGGAGGTTTGTGCGAGGGAGGAGTGTGAGGGGAGGAGTGTGAGGGGAGGAGTGTGTGCAGGGAGAAGTGTGTGAGGGAGGAGTGTGAGAGGGAGGAGTGTGAAGGAGGAGTGTGAGAGGGAGGAGTGTGAGAGGGAGGAGTGTGAGAGGGAGGAGTTTGAGGGAGGAGTTTGAGGGAGGAGTGTGAGGGAGGAGTGTGAGGGAGGAGTGTGTGAGGGAGGAGTGTGAAGGAGGCATGTGAGAGGGAGGAGTGTGAGTGGGAGGAGTTTGAGGCAGGAGTTTGTGAGGACGGAGTGTGAGGGAGGTGTGTGAGGGTGGAGTGTGCGAGGGCAGAGTGTGAGAGGGTGGAGTGTGAGGGAGGAGTGTGTGAGGGGGAGTGAGGGATGAGTGTGTGAGGGAGGAGTGTGAGAGGGAGGAGTGTGAGGGAGGAGTGTGTGAGGGAGGAGTTTGAGAGGGAGGAGTGTGAGGGAGGAGTGTGTGAGGGAGGAGTGTGGGAGGGAAGAGAGTGAGGGAGGAGTATGAGGGAGGATTGTGAGAGGGATGAATGTGAGTGGTGGAATGTGAGGGATGAGTGTGTGAGGGAAGACTGTGTGAGGGACGAGTGTGTGAGGGAGGAGTGTGTGAGGCTCAAGGGAGGAGGAGTGTGAGAGGGAGTAGTGTGCAGGAGGAGTGAGGGAGGAGTTTCTGATGGAGGTGTATGGGAGGAAGGAGTGTGAGAGGGAGGAGTTTGAGAGAGAGGAGTGTTCGAGGGAGGTCTGTTTGAGGAAGCAGTTTGTGAGAGAGGTGAGAGTGAGGGAGGAGTGTGTGAGGGAGGATTGTGAGCAGGAGTGAGAGGGAGGAGTAAGGGAGGATTGTTTGAGGGAGGAGTGTGAGGGAGGAGTGAGGGAGGATTGTTTGAGGGATGAGTGTGAGGGAGGAGTGTTTGAGGAAGGAGTGTGAAGGAGGCATGTGTGAGGGAGGAGTGTGAGAGGGAGGAGTTTGAGGGTGGAGTATGTCAGGACGGTGTGTGAGGGAGGAGTGAGAGGGAGGAGAGAGGGAGGATTGTGTGAGGGAAGAGTTTCTGATGGAGGTGTATGGGAGGAAGGAGTGTGAGGGAGGAGTGTGAGAGGGAGGAGTGTTCGAGGGAGGTCTGTTTGAGGGAGCAGTTTGTGAGAGAGGTGAGAGTGAGGGCGGATTGTGAGGGTGGAGTGAGAGGGAGGAGTGAGGGAGGATTGTGAGAGGGAGGAGTGTGAGGGAGGAGTGTGAGAGGGAGGAGTGTGAGGGAGGAGTGTGAGGGAGGAGTGTGAGGGAGGAGTGAGAGGGAGGAGTTTGAGGGAGGAGTGTGTGAGGGAGGAGTGTGAGGGAGGAGTGAGAGGGAGGAGTGAGGGAGGATTGTGAGAGGGAGGAGTGTGAGGAAGGAGTGTGAGAGGGAGGAGTGTGAGAGGGAGGAGTGTGAGGGAGGAGTGTGAGGGAGGAATGTGAGAGGGAGGAGTGTGAGAGGGAGGAGTTTGAGGGTGGAGTGTGTGAGGGAGGAGTGTGAGGGAGGAGTGTGAAGGAGGCGTGTGAGAGGGAGGAGTGTGAGTGGGAGGAGTTTGAGGGAGGAGTGTGTGAGGGAGGAGTGTGAGGGAGGAGTGAGAGGGAGGAGTGAGGGAGGATTGTGAGAGGGAGGAGTGTGAGGGAGGAGTGTGAGGGAGGAGTGTGAGGGTGGAGTGTGAGAGGGAGGAGTGTGAGAGGGAGGAGTTTGAGGGAGGAGTTTGTGAGGGAGGAGTGTGAGGGAGGAGTGTGAGGGACGAGTGTGTGAGGGAGGTGTGTGAAGGAGGCATGTGAGAGGGAGGAGTGTGAGTGGGATGAGTTTGAGGGAGGAGTGTGTGAGGACGGAGTGTGAGGGAGGTGTGTGAGGGTGGAGTGTGTGAGGGCGGAGTGTGAGAGGGTGGAGTGTGAGGGAGGTGTGTGTGAGGGGGGGAGTGAGGGATGAGAGTGTGAGGGAGGAGTGTGAGAGGGAGGAGCGTGAGGGAGGAGTGTGTGAGGGAGGAGTGTGAGAGGGAGGAGTGTGAGGGAGGAGTGTGTGAGGGAGGAGTGTGGGCGGGAGGAGAGTGAGGGAGGAGTGTGAGGGAGGATTGTGAGAGGTCTGAATGTGTGTGGTGGAATATGAGGGATGAGTGTGTGAGGGAAGACTGTGTGAGGGACGAGTGTGTGAGGGAGGAGTGTGTGAGGCTCAAGGGAGGAGGAGTGTGAGAAGGAGGTGTTTGAGGGATGAGTGTGTGAGGGAGGATTTTGAGAGGCTGGAGTGTGAGGGAGGAGTGTGTGAGGGAACAGTGAGCAGGAGGTGTGTTTGAGGGAGGAGTGTAATAGGGAAGAATGTGTGAGGGAGGAGTGTGAGAGGGAGGAGTGTGAGGGAGGAGTGTGTGAGGGAGGAGTTTGAGAGGGAGGAGTGTGAGGGAGGAGTGTGTGAGGGAGGAGTGTGGGCGAGAGGAGTGTGAGGGAGGATTGTGAGAGGGATGAATGTGAGTGGTGGAATGTGAGGGATGAGTGTGTGAGGGAAGACTGTGTGAGGGACGAGTGTGTGAGGGAGGAGTGTGTGAGGCTCAAGGGAGGAGGAGTGTGAGATGGAGGTGTTTGAGGGATGAGTGTGTGAGGGAGGATTTTGAGAGGCTGGAGTGTGAGGGAGGAGTGTGTGAGGGAACAGTGAGCAGGAGGTGTGTTTGAGGGAGGAGTGTAATAGGGAGGAATGTGTGAGGGAGGAATGTGTGAGGGAGGAATGTGTGAGGTAGGAATGTGTGAGGTATGTGAGAGGGACAAGTGAGGGAGGGAGGAGTGAGAGGGAGGAGTGTGTGAGAGGGGATTGTCTGAGGGAGGAGTCTGAGAGGGAGGATTGTGTGAGGGAGGTGTGAGGGAGGAGTGTTTGAGGGAGGAGTGTGAGAGGGAGGTTTGTGCGAGGGAGGAGTGTGAGGGGAGGAGTGTGAGGGGAGGAGTGTGTGCAGGGAGAAGTGTGTGAGGGAGGAGTGTGAGAGGGAGGTGTGTGTGAGGGAGGAGTGTGAGAGGGAGGAATGTGAGGGAGGTGTGTGAGAGGGAGGAGTGTGGGTGGAGGAGTGTGAGAGGGAGGAGTGTGGGGAGAGGAGTGTGTGAGGAGGTGAGTGTGAGGGAGGTATGTGAGGGAGGATTGAGGGTGATATGTGAGAGGGAGGAGTGAGGGAAGAGGAGTGTGAGCAAGGAGTGAGGGATGAGCGTGAGAGGGAGGAGTGTGTGAGGGAGGAGTGTGTGAGCGAGGTATGTTAGAGGGACGAGAATGAGAGGGAGGAGTGAGAGGGAGCATTGTGGGAGGGAGGAGTGTGTGAGGGTGGAGTGTGTGAGGGAGGAATGCATGAGGGAGGAGTGTGTGAGGGAGGAGTGTGTGAGGGATGAGTATGTGAGGTAGGATTGTGAGAGGTAGGAGTGTGCGGGAGGAGTGGGTGAGGTAGGAGTGTGAGGGAGGAGTGATTGAGGGTGGAGTGTGTGAGGGAGGAGTGTTTGAGGGAGGAGTGTTTGAGTGAGGAGTGTGTGAGGGAGGAGTGTGAGAGAGAGGAGTGTGAGGGAGGCGTGTGAGAGGGAGGAGTGTGAGAGGGAGGAGTTTGAGGGAGGAGGTGTGTGAGGACGGAGTGTGAGAGAGGAGTGTGTGAGGGAGGAGTTTCTGATGGAGGTGTATGGGGAGGAAGGAGTGTGAGGGAGGAGTGTGAGAGGGAGGAGTGTTCGAGGGAGGTCTGTTTGAGAGAGCAGTTTGTGAGAGAGGTGAGAGTGAGGGAGGAGTGTGTGAGGGAGGAGTGTGAGGGAGGATTGTGTGATGGAGGTTTGTGAGAGGGAGGAGAGTTTGAGGAGGAGTGTGAGAGGGAGGAGTGTGAGAGGGAGGAGTTTGAGGGAGGAAGTGTGTGAGGGAGGAGTGTGAGGGAGGAGTGTGAGGGAGGAGTGTGAGGGAGGGGAGGTGTGTGAGGAAAGAGTGTGAAGGAGGCGTGTGAGAGGGAGGAGTGTGAGTGGGAGGAGTTTTGAGGGAGGAGTGTGTGAGGACGGAGTGTGAGGGAGGTGTGTGAGGGTGGAGTGTGCGAGGGCGGAGTGTGAGAGGGTGGAAGTGTTGAGGGAGGAGTGTGTGAGGGGGAGTGAGGGATGAGTGTGTTAGGGAGGAGTGTGAGAGGGAGGAGTGTGAGGGAGGAGTGTGTGAGGGAGGAGTTTGAGAGGGAGGAGTGTGAGGGAGGAGTGGTGTGAGGGAGGAGTCTGGGAGGGAAGAGAGTGAGGGAGAAGTATGAGGGAGGATTGTGAGAGGGATGAATGTGAGTGGTGGAATGTGAGGGATGAGTGTGTGAGGGAAGACTGTGTGAGGGAGGAGTGTGTGAGGCTCAAGGGAGGAGGAGTGTGAGAGGGAGTAGTGTGCAGGAGGAGTGAGGGAGGAGTTTCTGATGGAGGTGTATGGGAGGAAGGAGTGTGAGAGGGAGGAGTTTGAGAGAGAGGAGTGTTCGAGGGAGGTCTGTTTGAGGGAGCAGTTTGTGAGAGAGGTGAGAGTGAGGGAGGAGTGTGTGAGGGAGGATTGTGAGGGAGGAGTGAGAGGGAGGAGTAAGGGAGGATTGTTGAGGGATGAGTATGAGGGAGGAGTGAGGGAGGATTGTTTGAGGGAGGAGTGTGAGGGAGGAGTGTGTGAGGAAGGAGTGTGAAGGAGGCATGTGTGAGGGAGGAGTGTGAGAGGGAGGAGTTTGAGGGTGGGGTATGTGAGGACGGTGTGTGAGGGAGGAGTGGAGAGGGAGGAGAGAGGGAGGATTGTGTGAGGGAAGAGTTTCTGATGGAGGTGTATGGGAGGAAGGAGTGTGAGGGAGGAATGTGAGAGGGAGGAGTGTTCGAGGGAGGTCTGTTTGAGGGAGCAGTTTGTGAGAGAGGTGAGAGTGAGGGCGGATTGTGAGGGTGGAGTGAGAGGGAGGAGTGAGGGAGGATTGTGAGAGGGAGGAGTGTGAGGGAGGAGTGTGAGAGGGAGGAGTGTGAGGGAGGAGTGTGAGGGAGGAGTGTGAGGGAGGAGTGAGAGGGAGGAGTTTGAGGGAGGAGTGTGTGAGGGAGGAGTGTGAGGGAGGAGTGAGAGGGAGGAGTGAGGGAGGATTGTGAGAGGGAGGAGTGTGAGGGAGGAGTGTGAGAGGGAGGAGTGTGAGGGAGGAGTGTGAGAGGGAGGAGTGTGAGAGGGAGGAGTTTGAGGGTGGAGTGTGTGAGGGAGGAGTGTGAGGGAGGAGTGTGAAGGAGGCGTGTGAGAGGGAGGAGTGTGAGTGGGAGGAGTTTGAGGGAGGAGTGTGTGAGGGAGGAGTGTGAGGGAGGAGTGTGAGGGACGATTGTGTGAGGGAGGTGTGTGAAGGAGGCGTGTGAGAGGGAGGAGTGTGAGTGGGAGGAGTTTGAGGGAGGAGTGTGTGAGGACGGAGTGTGAGGGAGGTGTGTGAGGGTGGAGTGTGTGAGGGCGGAGTGTGAGAGGGTGGAGTGTGAGGGAGGTGTGTGTGAGGGGGGAGTGAGGGATGAGAGTGTGAGGGAGGAGTGTGAGAGGGAGGAGCGTGAGGGAGGAGTGTGTGAGGGAGGAGTTTGAGAGGGAGGAGTGTGAGGGAGGAGTGTGTGAGGGAGGAGTGTGGACGGGAGGAGAGTGAGGGAGGAGTGTGAGGGAGGATTGTGAGAGGTCTGAATGTGTGTGGTGGAATGTGAGGGATGAGTGTGTGAGGGAAGACTGTGTGAGGGACGAGTGTGTGAGGGAGGAGTGTGTGAGGCTCAAGGGAGGAGGAGTGTGAGATGGAGGTGTTTGAGGGATGAGTGTGTGAGGGAGGATTTTGAGAGGCTGGAGTGTGAGGGAGGAGTGTGTGAGGGAACAGTGAGCAGGAGGTGTGTTTGAGGGAGGAGTGTAATAGGGAGGAATGTGTGAGGGAGGAATGTGTGAGGTAGGAATGTGTGAGGTATGTGAGAGGGACAAGTGAGGGAGGGAGGAGTGAGAGGGAGGAGTGTGTGAGAGGGGATTGTCTGAGGGAGGAGTCTGAGAGGGAGGAGTGTGTGAGGGAGGTGTGAGGGAGGAGTGTTTGAGGGAGGAGTGTGAGAGGGAGGTTTGTGCGAGGGAGGAGTGTGAGGGGAGGAGTGTGAGGGGAGGAGTGTGTGCAGGGAGAAGTGTGTGAGGGAGGAGTGTGAGAGGGAGGTGTGTGTGAGGGAGGAGTGTGAGAGGGAGCGGAGTGTGAGGGAGGTGTGTGAGAGGGAGGAGTGTGGGGGGAGGAGTGTGAGAGGGAGGAGTGTGAGAGGGAGGAGTGTGGGGAGAGGAGTGTGTGAGGAGGTGAGTGTGAGGGAGGTATGTGAGGGAGGATTGAGGGTGATATGTGAGAGGGAGGAGTGAGGGAAGAGGAGTGTGAGCAAGGAGTGAGGGATGAGTGTGAGAGGGAGGAGTGTATGAGGGAGGAGTGTGTGAGCGAGGTATGTTAGAGGGACGAGAATGAGAGGGAGGAGTGAGAGGGAGCATTGTGGGAGGGAGGAGTGTGTGAGGGTGGAGTGTGTGAGGGAGGAATGCATGAGGGAGGAGTGTGTGAGGGAGGAGTGTGTGAGGGATGAGTGTGTGAGGTAGGATTGTGAGAGGTAGGTGTGTGCGGGAGCAGTGTGTGAGGTAGGAGTGTGAGGGAGGAGTGGTTTGAGGGTGGAGTGTGTGAGGGAGGAGTGTTTGAGGGAGGAGTGTTTGAGTGAGGAGTGTGTGAGGGAGGAGTGTGGGAGGGAGGAGAGTGAGGGAGGAGAGTGAGGGAGGAGTGTGAGGGAGGATTGTGAGAGGGATGAATGTGAGGTGGAATGTGAGGGACGAGTGTGTGAGGGAAGAGTGTTTCAGGGACGAGTGTGTGAGGGAGGAGTGTGTGAGGCTCAAGGGAGGAGGAGTTTGAGAGGGAGTAGTGTGCAGGAGGAGTGAGGGGAGGAGTGTGAGATGGAGGTGTGTAAGGGATGAGTGTGTGAGGGAGGATTTTGACGAGGGAGGAGTGTGAGGGAGGAGTGTATGAGGGAGCAGTGAGCAGGAGGTGTGTTTGAGGGAGGAGTGTAATAGGGGAGGAGTGTGTGAGGGAGGAGTGAGGGAGAGAGGTTTGTTTGAGGGAGCAGTGTGTGGAGAGGTGAGAGTGAGGGAGGCGTGTGTGAGGGAGGAGTGTCTAAGGGAAGAGTGTGTGAGGGAGGAGTGTGTGGGGGTGAGTGTGTGAGGGAGGAGTGAGGGAGGGAGGAGTGTGAGGGAGGAGTTAGGTAGGATGTGAGAGGGAGGAGTGTGAGGGAGGCATGTGAGAGGGAGGAGTGTGAGAGGGAGGAGTTTGAGGGAGGAGTGTGTGAGGACGGAGTGTGAGGGAGGAGTGTGTGAGGGAGGAGGTTTCTGATGGAGTTGTATGGGAGGAAGGAGTGTGAGGGAGGAGTGTGAGAGGGAGGAGTTTGAGGGAGGGAGTGTGTGAGGGAGGTTTGTGAGGGGGAGGAGTGTTTGAGGGAGGAGTGTGAGAAGGAGGAGTGTGAGGGAGGAGTGTGAGGGAGGAGTGTGTGAGGTATGTGTGTGAGGGATGAGTGTGTGATGGAGGATTGTGAGAGGGAGGAGTGTTTGAGGGGGAGTGTGAGAGGGAGGAGTGTGAGGAGGATTGTGAGGGAGGAGTGTGAGAGGGAGGAGTGTGAGAGGGAGGAGTGTGAGGGAGGAGTGTGAGAGGGAGGAGTGTGAGAGGGAGGAGTGTGAGGGAGGAGTGTGAGGGAGGAGTGTGTGAGGTATGTGTGTGAGGGATGAGTGTGTGATGGAGGATTGTGAGAGGGAGGAGTGTTTGAGGGGGGAGTGTGAGAGGGTGAATTTTGAGCGAGGAGTGTGAGAGGGAGGAGTGTGAGGGATGAGTGTGAGGGAGGAGTGTGTGAGAGAGGAGTGTGAGGGAGGAGTGTGAGATGGAGGAGTGTGTGAGGGAGGAGTTTGAGAAAGGACTGTGTGAGGAGGATTGTGAGGAGGATTGTGAGGGAGGAAGGTATGAGGGAGGAGTGCGAGGGAGGCGTATGAGAGGGAGGAGTGCAAGAGGGAGGAGTTTGAGGGAGGCGTTTGTGAGGGAGGAGTGTGAGGGAGGATTGTGAGGGAGGAGTGTTTGAGGGAGGAGTTTGAGGGATGAGTGTGAGGTAGGAGTGTGTGAGGGAGGAGTATGAGAGTGAGGAGTTTCTGATGGAGGTGTATGGGAGGAAGGAGTGTGAGGGAGGAGTGTGAGAGGGAGGAGTGTGTGAGGGCGGAGTGTTCGAGGGAGGTCTGTTTGAGGGAGCAGTTTGTGAGAGAGGTGAGAGTGTGGGAGGAGTGTGTGAGGGAGGAGTGTCTGAGGGGTGAGTGTGTGAGGGAGGAATGTGAGGGAGGAGTGAGAGGGAGGAGTGAGGGAGGATTGTGAGAGGGAGGGAGTGTGAGGGAGGAGTGTGAGAGGGAGGAGTGTGAGGGAGGAGTGTGAGAGAGTAGTGTGAGAGGGAGGAATTTGAGGGAGGAGTGCGTGAGGGAGAAGTGTGAGGGAGGAGTGAGAGGGAGGAGTGTTTGAGGAAGGAGTGTGAAGGAGGCGTGTGAGAGGGAGGAGTGTGAGAAGGAGGAGTTTGAGGGAGGGGTGTGTGAGGGAGGAGTTTCTGATGGAGGTGTATGGGAGGAAGGAGTGTGAGGGAGGAGTTTGAGAGGGAGGAGTGTTCGAGGGAGGTCTGTTTGAGGGAGCAGTTTGTGAGAGAGGTGAGAGTGAGGGAGGAGTGTGTGAGGGAGGATTGTGAGGGAGGAGTGAGAGGCAGGAGTGAGGGAGGATTGTTTGAGGGAGGAGTGTGAGGGAGGAGTGTGTGAGGACGGAGTGTGAAGGAGGCATGTGTGAGGGGTAGTGTGAGAGGGAGGAGATTGAGGGAGGAGTGTGAGAGGGAGGAGTTTGAGGGTGGGGTATGTGAGGACGGTGTGTGAGGGAGGAGTGAGAGGGAGGAGAGAGGGAGGATTGTGTGAGGGAAGAGTTTCTGATGGAGGTGTATGGGAGGAAGGAGTGTGGGGGAGGAGTGTGAGAGGGAGGAGTGTTCGAGGGAGGTCTGTTTGAGGGAGCAGTTTGTGAGAGAGGTGAGAGTGAGGGCGGATTGTGAGGGAGGAGTGAGAGGGAGGAGTGAGGGAGGATTGTGAGAGGGAAGAGTGTGAGAGAAGAGTGTGAGAGGGAGGAGTGTGAGGGAGGAGTGTGAGGGAGGAGTGTGAGAGGGAGGAGTTTGAGGGAGGAGTGTGTGGAGGGAGGAGTGTGAGGGAGGAGTGAGAGGGAGGAGTGAGGGAGGATTGTGAGAGGGAGGAGTGTGAGGGAGGAGTGTGAGATGGAGGAGTATGTGAGGGAGGAGTTTGAGAAAGGAGTGTGTGACGGAGGATTGTGAGGGAGGAACATGTGAGGGAGGAGTGTGAGGGAGGAGTGTGTGAGGGAGGAGTGTGAAGGAGGCGTGTGAGAGGGAGGAGTGTGAGTTGGAGGAGTTTGAGGGAGGAGTGTGTGAGGGAGGAGTGTGAGGGAGGAGTGAGAGGGAGGAGTGAGGGAGGATTGTGAGAGGGAGGAGTGTGAGGGAGGAGTGAGAGGGAGGAGTGAGGGAGGAGTGTGAGAGGGAGGAGTTTGAGGGAGGAATGTGAGGGAGGAGTGTGTGAGGGAGGAGTGTGAGTGGCAGGAGTTTGAGGGAGGAGTGTGTGAGGACGGTGTGTGAGGGAGGTGTGTGAGGGTGGAGTGTGTGAGGGAGGAGTGTGTGAGGGAGGAGTGTGAGAGGGAGGAGCGTGAGGGAGGAGTGTGTGAGGGAGGAGTTTGAGAGGGAGGAGTGTGAGGGAGGAGTGTGTGAAGGAGGAGTGTGGGTGGGAGGAGAGTGAGGGAGGAGTGTGAGGGAGGATTGTGAGAGGGATGAATGTGAGTGGTGGAATGTGAGGGAGGAGTGTGTGAGGGAAGACTGTGTGAGGGACGAGTGTGTGAGGGAGGAGTGTGTGAGGCTCAAGGGAGGAGGAGTGTGAGATGGAGGTGTTTGAGGGATGAGTGTGTGAGGGAGGATTTTGAGAGGCTGGAGTGTGAGGGAGGAGTGTGTGAGGGAACAGTGAGCAGGAGGTGTGTTTGAGGGAGGAGTGTAATAGGGAGGAATGTGTGATGGAGGGATGTGTGAGGTAGGAATGTGTGGAGGTATGTGAGAGGGACGAGTGAGGGAGGGAGGAGTGAGAGGGAGGAGTGTGTGAGGGGGGATTGTCTGAGGGAGGAGTCTGAGAGGGAGGATTGTGTGAGGGAGGTGTGAGGGAGGAGTGTTTGAGGGAGGAGTGTGAGAGGGAGGTGTGTGCGAGGGAGGAGTGTGAGAGGGAGGAGTGTGAGGAGTTTGAGAAAGGAGTGTGTGAGGGAGGAGTGTGAGGGAGGATTGTGAGGGAGGAAGGTGTGAGTGAGGAGCGTGAGGGAGGAGTGTGAGAGGGAGGAGTGCGAGAGGGAGGAGTTTGAGGGAGGCGTTTGTGAGGTAGGTGTGTGAGGGAGGATTGTGAGGGAGGAGTGTTTGAGAGAGGAGTTGAGGGACGAGTGTGAGGGAGGAGTGTGAGAGGAGGAGTGTGAGAGGGAGGAGTGTGAGAGGGAGGTCTGTTTGTGGGAGGAGTGAGAGTGAGGAGTGAGGGAGGATTGTGAAAGGGAGGAGTGTGAGGGAGGAGTGTGAGGGAGGAGTGTGAGATGGAGGAGTGTGAGAGGGAGGAGTTTGAGGGAGGACTGTGTGAGGGAGAAGTGTGAGGGAGGAGTGTGAGTGAGGAGTGTTTGAGGAAGGAGTGTGAAGGAGGCGTATGAGAGGGAGGAGTGTGAAAGGGAGGAGTTTGAGGGAGGAGTGTGTGAGGGAGGAGTTTCTGATGGAGGGTGTATGGGAGGTAGGAGTGTGAGGGAGGAGTTTGAGAGAGAGGAGTGTTCGAGGGAGGTCTGTTTGAGGGGAACAGTTTGTGAGAGAGGTGAGAGTGAGGGAGGAGTGTGTGAGGGAGGATTGTGAGGGAGGAGTGAGAGGGAGGAGTGAGGGAGGATTGTTTGAGGGAGGAGTGTGAGGGAGGAGTGAGGGTGGATTGTTTGAGGGAGGAGTGTGAGCGAGGTGTGTGTGAGGAAGGAGTGTGATGCAGGCATGTGTGAGGGAGGAGTGTGAGAGGGAGGAGTTTGAGGGAGGAGTGTGTGAGGACGGTGTATGAGGGAGGAGTGAGAGGGAGGAGAGAGGGAGGATTGTGTGAGGGAAGAGTGTCTGATGGAGGTGTATGGGAGGAAGCAGTGTGAGGGAGAAGTGTGAGAGGGGAGGAGTGCTCGAGGGAGGTCTGATTGAGGGAGCAGTTTGTGAGAGAGGTGAGAGTGAGGGCGGATTGTGAGGGAGGAGTGAGAGGGAGGAGTGAGGGAGAATTGTGAGAGGGAGGAGTGTGAGAGAGGAGTGTGAGAGGGAGGAGTGTGAGGGAGGAGTGTGAGGGAGGAGTGTGAGAGGGAGGTGTTTGAGGGAGGAGTGTGTGAGGGAGGAGTGAGAGGGAGGAGTGAGGGAGGATTGTGAGAGGGAGGAGTGTGAGGGAGGAGTGTGAAAGGGAGGAGTGTGAGGGGAGGAGTGTGAGGGAGGAGTGAGAGGGAGGAGTGAGGGAGGAGTGTGAGAGGGAGGAGTGTGAGGGAGGAGTGTGAGAGGGAGGAGTTTGAGGGAGGAGTGTGAGGGAGGAGTGTGAAGGAGGTGTGTGAGACGGAGGAGTGTGTGGGAGGAGTGTGAAAGGGAGGAGTGTGAGGGGAGGAGAGTGAGGGAGGAGTGTGAGGGAGGAGTGTGAGGGAGGAGTGTGAGAGGGAGGAGTTTGAAGGAGGAGTGTGTGAGGCAGGAGTGTGAGGGAGGAGTGTGAGAGGGAGGAGTGTGAAGGAGGCGTGTGAGAGGGAGGAGTGTGAGAGGGAGGAGTTTGAGGAGGAGTGTGTGAGGGAGGAGTGTGAGGGAGGAGTGAGAGGGAGGAGTGAGGGAGGATTGTGAGAGGGAGGAGTGTGAGAGAGTTGTGTGAGTGGGAGGAGTGTGAGGGAGGAGTGTGAGGGAGGAGTGTGGGAGGGATGAGTTTGAGGGAGGAGTGTGTGAGGGAGGAGTGTGAAGGAGGCGTGTGAGAGGGAGGAGTGTGAGGGAGGAGTGTGAAAGGGAGGAGTGTGAGGGAGGAGTGTGAGGGGAGTGTGAGGGAGGAGTGTGAGAGGGAGGAGTTTGAGGGAGGAGTGTGTGAGGGAGGAGTGTGAGGGAGGAGTGAGAGGGAGGAGTGAGGGAGGATTGTGAGTGGGAGGAGTTTGAGGGAGGAGTGTGTGAGGGAGGAGTGTGAGGGAGGAGTGAGAGGGAGGAGTGAGGGAGGATTGTGAGAGGGAGGAGTGTGAGGGAGGAGTGTGAGAGGGAGGAGTGTGAGGGAGGAGTGTGAGGGAGGAGTGTGAGAGGGAGAATGTGAGAGGGAGGAGTTTGAGGGAGGAGTGTGAGGGAGGAGTGTGTGAGGGAGGAGTGTGGGTGGCAAGAGTTTGAGGGATGAGTGTGTGAGGACGGTGTGTGAGGGAGGTGTGTGAGGGTGGAGTGTGTGAGGGAGGAGTTTGAGGAGGGAGGAGCTGTGAGGGAGGAGTGTGTGAGGGAGGAGTGTGGGTGGGAGGAGAGTGAGGGAGGAGTGTGAGGGAGGATTGTGAGAGGGATGAATGTGAGTGGTGGAATGTGAGGGAGGAGTGTGTGAGGGAAGACTGTGTGAGGGACGAGTGTGTGAGGGAGGAGTGTGTGAGGCTCAAGGAGGAGGAGTGTGAGATGGAGGTGTTTGAGGGAGGAGTGTGTGAGGGAGGAGTTTGAGGGAGGAGTGAGAGGGAGGAGTGAGGGAGGATTGTGAGAGGGAGGAGTGTGAGGGAGGAGTGTGAGAGGGAGGAGTGTGAGGGAGGAGTGTGAGGGAGGAGTTTGAGAGGGAGGAGTGTGAGAGGGAGGAGGTTGAGGGAGGAGTGTGTGAGGGAGGAGTGTGAAGGAGGCGTGTGAGAGGGAGGAGGTGTGAGTGGGGAGGAGTTTGAGGGAGGAGTGTGTGAGGGAGGAGTGTGAGGGAGGAGTGAGAGGCAGGAGTGAGGGAGGATTGTGAGAGGGAGGAGTGTGAGGGAGGAGTGTGATAGGGAGGAGTGTGAGGGAGGAGTGCGAGGGAGGAGTGTGTGAGGGAGGAGTGTGACTGGCAAGAGTTTGAGGGAGGAGTGTGTGAGGACGGTGTGTGAGGGAGGTGTGTGAGGGTGGAGTGTGTGAGGGAGGAGTGTGAGAGGGAGGAGTGTGAGGGAGGATTGTGAGAGGGATGAATGTGAGTGGTGGAATGTGAGGGAGGAGTGTGTGAGGGAACAGTGAGCAGGAGGTGTGTTTGAGGGAGGAGTGTAATAGGGAGGAATGTGTGAGG
>JANJGN010005073.1:0-27124 GCA_026770705.1 Isurus oxyrinchus
TCACTCGGTCTCCCTCTCTCAGTCTCTCCCTCTCTCTCTCTCTCGGTCTCTCTCAATCTCGGTCTCTCTCTCACTCGGTCTCTCTCTCTCTCTCGGTCTATCTCTCTCTCACTCCGTCTCTCTCTCTCTCGGTCTCAGCTCTCACTCGGTCTCTCTCTCTCTCGGTCTCTCTCTCTCTCTCGGTCTCTCTCTCTCTCTCGGTCTCTCTCTCTCTCGGTCTCTCTCTCTCTCGGTCTCTCTCTCCTCTCGGTCTCTCCTCTCACTCGGTCTCTCTCTCTCTCTCGGTTTCTCTCTCTCTCTCGGTCTCTCTCTCTCACTCAATCTCTCTCTCTCACTCAATCTCTCTCTCTCACGGTCTCTCTCTCTCACTCGGTCTCTCTCTTTCGGTCTCTCTCTCGGTCTCTCTCTCTCTCACTCGGTCTATCTCTCTCTCTCGGTCTCTCTCTCTCTCGGTCTCTCTCTCTCTCGGTCTCTCTCTCACCCGGTCGCTCTCTCTCGGTCTCTCTCTCTCGGTCTCTCTCTCTCTCTCGGTCTCTCTCTCTCACTCGGTCTCTCTTTCTCAGTCTCTCTCTCTCAGTCTCTCTCTCTCTCAGTCTCTCTCTCTCAGTCTCTCTATCACTCGGTCTCTCTCTCTCTCTCTCGGTCCTCTCTCTCTCACTCGGTCTCGCTCTCCCTCTCACTCGCTCTCCCCTCTCACTCGCTCTCCCTCTCACTCGCTCTCCCCTCTCACTCGCTCTCCCTCTCACTCGGTCTCCCTCGCACTCGGTCTCTCTCTCACACTCGGTCTCTCTCTCACTCGGTCTCTCTTTCACTCGGTCTCTCTCCCTCTCACTCGGTCTCTCTCTCACTCGGACTCTCTTTCACTCGGTCTCTCTCCCCCTCACTCGGCTCTCTCTCTCACTCGGTCTCTCTCTCAATTGGTCACCTCTCTCTCTCTCTCGGTCTCTCTCTCTCTCACCTCGGTCTCTCTCTCTCTCGGTCTCTCTCTCTCTCGGTCTCTCTCTCTCTCCGGTCTCTCTCTCTCTCGGTCTCTCTCTCTCTCGGTCTCTCTCTCTCTCTCGGTCTGTCTCTCTCTCTCTGTCTCTCTCTCTCTCGGTCTCTCTCTCTCTC
Organism: Isurus oxyrinchus; assembly: GCA_026770705.1. Classification (NCBI taxonomy): domain Eukaryota; kingdom Metazoa; phylum Chordata; class Chondrichthyes; order Lamniformes; family Lamnidae; genus Isurus; species Isurus oxyrinchus. The sequence goes on from JANJGN010005073.1 coordinate 1,111, forward strand.
GGTCTCTCTCTCTCTCGGTCTCTCTCTCTCACTCGGTCTCTCTCTCTCTCGGTCTCTCTCTCTCTCTGTCTCTCTCTCTCTCTCGGTCACTCTCTCTCTCGGTCTCTCTCTCTCTCTCTTGGTCTCTCTCTCTCTCGGTCTCTCTCACTCTCGGTCCTCTCTCTCTCTCGGTCTCTCTCTCTCTCTGTCTCTCTCTCTCTCTCGGTCTCTCTCTCTCTCGGTCTCTCTCTCTCTCTCGGTCTCTCTCTCTCTCGGTTTCTCTCACACTCGGTCTCTCTCTCTCTCGGTCTCTCTCTCTCTCTGTCTCTCTCTCTCACTCGGTCTCTCTCTCTCACTCGGTCTCTCTCTCTCTCTCGGTCTCTCTCTCTCTCTCGGTCTCTCTCTCACTCGGTCTCTCTCTCTCACTCGGTCTCTCTCCTCTCACTCGGTCTCCCTCTCACTCGGTCTCCTCTTTCACCTCGATCTCTCTCTCACTCGATCTCTCTCACTCGGTCTCTCTCTCTCTCGGTCTCTCTCTCGGTCTCTCTCCTCACTCGGTCTCTCTCTCTCTCGGTCTCTCTCTCCTCTCGGTCTCTCTCTCTAACTCGGTCTCTCTCTCACTCGGTCTCTCTCTCTCTCGGTCTCTCTCTCTCTCTCGGTCTCTCTCTCTAACTCGGTCTCTCTCTAACTCGGTCTCTCTCTCTCTCGGTCTCTCTCTCTCTCTCAGTATCTCTCTCTCCCACTTGCTCACTCACTCGGTCTCTGTCTTACTTGGTCTCTGTCTCACTCAATCTCTCTCAATCTCTCGGTCTCTCTATCACTCTGTCTCTCACTCTCACTCGGTCTCTCTCTCACTCACTCAGTCTCTCTCTCGCTCGGTCACTCTCTCTCTCTCTCTCAGTCTCTCTCTATCACTCGGTCTCTCACTCTCACTCGGTCTCTCTCTCACTCACTCAGTCCTCTCTCTCGCTCGGTCTCTCTCTCTCTCTCCTCACTCGGTCTCTCCCTCGCTCAGTCTCTCTCTCTCTCTCACTCAGTCTCTCTCTCTCACTCGGTCTCTCTCTCGGTCTCTCTCTCCTCTCTCGGTCTCTCTCTCTCTCGGTCTCTCTCTCTCTCGGTCTCTCTCTCTCTCGGTCTCTCTCTCTCTCGGTCTCTCTCTCGGTCTCTCTCTCTCACTCGGTCTATCTCTCTCTCTCGGTCTCTCTCTCTCTCGGTCTCTCTCTCTCTCAGTCTCTCTCTCTCGGTCCTCTCTCTCTCGGTCTCTCTCTCTCTCGGTCTCTCTCTGTCTCGGTCTCTCTCTCTCTCGGTCTCTCTCTCACCCGGTCGCTCTCTCTCGGTCTCTCTCTCTCTCTCTCGTCTCTCTCTCTCTCACCTCGGTCTCTCTCTCTCAGTCTCTCTCTCTCAGTCTCTCTCTCTCAGTCTCTCTCTCTCAGTCTCTCTCTCTCAGTCTCTCTCTATCACTTGGTCTCTCTCTCTCTCTCTCGGTCTCCTCTCTCTCACTCGGTCTCTCTCTCTCTCGGTCTCTCTCTCACTCGGTCCTCTCTCTCTCTCGGTCTCTCTCTCTCTCGGTCTCTCTCTCTCATCGGTCTCTCTCTGTCTCGGTCTCTCTCTCTCTCGGTCTCTCTCTCACCCGGTCGCTCTCTCTCGGTCTCTCTCTCTCTCTCGGTCTCTCTCTCTCACTCGGTCTCTCTCTCTCAGTCTCTCTCTCTCAGTCTCTCTCTCTCAGTCTCTCTCTCTCAGTCTCTCTCTCTCAGTCTCTCTCTATCACTTGGTCTCTCTCTCTCTCTCTCGGTCTCTCTCTCTCACTCGGTCTCTCTCTCTCTCGGTCTCTCTCTCACTCGGTCTCTTCTCTCTCTCGGTCTCTCTCTCTCTCGGTCTCTCTCTCTCTCGGTCTCTCTCTCTCTCTCGGTCTGTCTCTCTCTCTCTGTCTCTCTCTCACTCGGTCTCTCTCTCTCTCGGTCACTCTCTCTCTCGGTCTCTCTCTCTCTCTCTTGGTCTCTCTCTCTCTCGGTCTCTCTCACTCTCGGTCTCTCTCTCTCTCGGTCTCTCTCTCTCTCTGTCTCTCTCTCTCTCCTCGGTCTCTCTCTCTCTCGGTCTCTCTCTCTCTCGGTCTCTCTCTCTCTCGGTTTCTCTCACACTCGGTCTCTCTCTCTCTCGGTCTCTCTCTCTCTCTGTCTCTCTCTCTCACTCGGTCTCTCTCTCTCACTCGGTCTCTCTCTCTCTCTCGGTCTCTCTCTCTCTCGGTCTCACTCTCTCACAACGGTCCTCTCTCTCACTCGGTCTCTCTCTCTCTCACTCGGTCCTCTCTTTCACTCGATCTCTCTCTCACCTCGATCTCTCTCACTCGGTCTCTCTCTCTCTCGGTCTCTCTCTCGGTCCTCTCTCTCACCTCGGTCTCTCTCTCTCTCGGTCTCTCTCTCTCTCGGTCTCTCTCTCTAACTCGGTCTCTCTCTCTCTCGGTCTCTCTCTCTCTCTCAGTATCTCTCTCTCCCACTTGCTCACTCACTCGGTCTCTGTCTTACTTGGTCTCTGTCTCACTCAATCTCTCTCAATCTCTCGGTCTCTCTATCACTCTGTCTCTCACTCTCACTCGGTCTCTCTCTCACTCACTCAGTCTCTCTCCTCGCTCGGTCACCTCTCTCTCTCTCTCTCTCAGTCTCTCTCTATCACTCGGTCTCTCACTCTCACTCGGGTCTCTCTCTCACTCACTCAGTCTCTCTCTCGCTCGGTCTCTCTCTCTCTCTCTCACTCGGTCTCTCCCCCTCGCTCAGTCCTCTCTCTCTCCTCACTCAGTCTCTCTCTCTCACTCGGTCTCTCTCTCATCACCTCGGTCTCTCTCTCGGTCTCCTCTCTCTCTCAGGTCTCTCTCTCTCTCTCGGTCTCTCTCTCTCTCGGTCTCTCTCTCTCTCGGTCTCTCTCTCGGTCTCTCTCTCTCACTCGGTCTATCTCTCTCACTCGGTCTCCTCTCTCTCTCGGTCTCTCTCTCTCTCAGTCTCTCTCTCTCGGTCTCTCTCTCCTCGGTCTCTCTCTCTCTCGGTCTCTCTCTCTCTCGGTCTCTCTCTCTCTCGGTCTCTCTCTCACCCGGTCGCTCTCTCTCGGTCTCTCCTCTCTCTCTCTCGGTCTCTCTCTCTCACTCGGTCTCTCTCTCTCTCGGTCTCTCTCTCTCTCGGTCTCTCTCTCTCCACTCGGTCTCTCTCTCTCTCTCGGTCTCTGTCTCTCGGTCTCTCTCTCACTCGGTCTCTCTCTCTCTCGGTCTCTCTCTCTCTCTCGGTCTCTCTCACTCTCGGTCTCTCTCTCACTCGGTCTCTCTCTCTCTCGGTCTCCTCTCTCACTCGGTCTCTCTCTCTCTCTCACTTCGGTCTCTCTCTCTCTCGGTCTCTCTCTCTCTCTCGGTCTCTCTCTCGGTCTCTCTCTCACTCGGTCCTCTCTCTCTCTCACTCGCTCTCCTCTCTCGGACTCTCTCTGACTCATTCTCCCTCACTCGGTCTCTCTCTCTCGATCTGTCCCTCACTCGGTCTGTCCCTCACTCGGTCCCTCTCTCCTCACTCGTTTTCGCTCTCTCTCGGTCTCCCTCTCCCTCGGGTCTCTCTCTCACTCGGTCTCTCTCTCACTCGGTCTCTCTCACTCACTCGGTCCTCTCTCTCACTCGGTCTCTCTCTCACTCGGTCTCTCTCTCACTCGGTCTCTCTGTCCCCTCGGTCGCTCTGTCCCTCGGTCTCTCTGTCAATCGGTCACCCTCACTCGGTCTCTCCCTCACTCGGTCTCTATCTCTCGGTTTCTCTCCTCTCTCGGTATCTCACTCTCTCCTCGGTCTCTCTCTCTCTCTCTCGGTCTCTCTCTCTCACTCGGTCTCGCTCTCCCTCTCACTCGCTCTCCCCTCTCCTCACTCGCTCTCCCTCTCACTCGCTCTCCCCCCTCACTCGGGTCTATCTCTCACTCGGTCTCTCTTTCACTCGCTCTCTCTTTCACTCTGTCTCTCTCTCACTCGGTCTCTCTCTCTCACTCTGTCTCTCTCTCAGTCGGTCTCTCTCGCTCTCTCTCGGTCTCTCTCTCACTCACTCGGTCTCTCATTCTCTCACACTGTCTCTCTCTCACCTCCGTCTCTCTCTCACCTCCGTCTCTCTCTCACTCCGTCTCTCTCTCACTCCGTCTCTCTCTCACTCCGCCTCTCTCTCACTCCGTCTCTCTCTCACTCCGTCTCTCTCTCACTCCGTCACACTCTCACTCCGTCACACTCTCACTCTGTCTCTCTCTCACTCCGTCTCTCTCTCACTTCCGTCTCTCTCTCACTCTGTCTCTCTCTCACTCTGTCTCTCTCTCACTCCGTCACTATCTCACTCCTGCTCTATCTCACTCCGTCTCTATCTACCTCCGTCTCAGTCTCACTCCGTCTGCCTCTCACTCCGTCTGCCTCTCACTCCGTCTGCCTCTCACTCCGTCTGCCTCTCACTCGGTCTGCCTCTCTCTCGGTCTGCCTCTCACTCGGTCTCCCTCTCACTCGGTCTCCCTCACATTCCGTCCTCTCTCATCACTCCGTCCCTCTCTCACTCCGTCTCTCTCTCACTCCGTCTCTATCTCACTCCGTCTCTATCTCACTCCGCCTCCATCTCACTCCGTCTCCCTCTCACTCGGTCTCTCTCTCACTCGGTCTCTCTCTCTCTCTCGGTCTCTCTCTCTCTCTCGGTCTCTCTCTCTCACTCGGTCTCTCTCTCTCGGTCTCTCTCTCACTCGGACTCTGTCTCTCACTCGGTCTCCTCTCTCTCTCACTCGCTCTCTCTCTCACTCGGTATCTCTCGGACTCTCTCTGACTCATTCTCCCTCACTCGGTCTCTCTCTCTCTCGGTCTGTCCCTCACTTCGGTCTGTCCCTCACTCGGTCTCTCTCTCTCTTGGTCTCTCTCTCACTCCGTCTCTCTCTCTCTCGGTCTCTCTCTCTCTCACTCGGTCTCTCTCTCTCACTCACTCTCTCTCTCACTCGCTCTCTCCTCACTCGGTCTCTCTCTCTCTCACCTCGCCTCCTCTCTCTCACTCGCTCTCTCTCTCACTCGCTCTCTCTCTCGGGACTCTCTCTGACTCATTCTCCCTCACTCGGTCTCTCCCTCTCGGTCTGTCCCTCACATCGGTCCTGTCCCTCACCTCGGTCTGTCCCTCACCTCGGTCTCTCTCTCACCTCGTTTTCTCTCTCTCTCGGTCTCTCTCCCTCTCGGTCTCTCTCCCTCTCGGTCTCTCTCACTCATTCGGTCTCTCTCTCTCTCGGTCTCTCTCTCACACGGTCTCTCTCTCACACGGTCTCTCTCTCACTCGGTCTCTCTCACTCATTCGGTCTCTCTCTCTCTCTCTCGGTCTCTCTCTCTCTCGGTCTCTCTCTCTAACTCGGTCTCTCACTCGGTCTCCCCTCTCACTCGGTCTCTCTTTCACTCGATCTCTCTCTCACTCGATCTCTCTCACTCTGTCTCTCTCTCTCTCGGTCTCTCTCTCTCTCTCGGTCTCCTCTCTCTCTCGGTCTCTCTCTCTAACTCGGTCTCTCTCTCTCTCGGTCTCTCTCTCTCTCGGTCTCTCTCTCTCTCGGTCTCTCTCTCTAACCTCGGTCTCTCTCTCTCTCGGTCTCTCTCTCTCTCTCGGTCTCTCTCTCTCCCACTTGCTCACTCACCTCGGTCTCTGTCTTACTTGGTCTCTGTCTCACTCAATCTCTCTCAATCTCTCGGTCTCTCTATCGCTCTGTCTCTCACTCTCACTCGGTCTCTCTCTCACTCACTCAGTCTCTCTCTCGCTCGGTCTCTCTCTCTCTCTCTCAGTCTCTCTCTATCTCTCGGTCTCTCTCTCACTCGGTCTCTCACTCACTCACTCAGTCTCTCCTCTCGCTCGGTCTCTCTCTCTCTCTCTCTCTCAGTCTCTCGCTATCACTCGGTCTCTCACTCTCACTCGGTCTCTCTCTCTCTCACTCAGTCTCTCTCTCGCTCGGTCTCTCTCTCTCTCTCACTCAGTCTCTCTCTATCTCTGGGTCTCTCTCACTCGGTCTCTCTCTCTCTCACTCAGTCTCTCTCTCGCTCGGTCTCTCTCTCTCTCTCTCTCACTCAGTCTCTCTCTATCTCTCGGTCTCTATCTCTCGGTCTCTCTCACTCTGTCTCTTTCACTCACTCGGTCTCTCTCTCTCTCTCGGACTCTCTCTCTCTCTCGGTCTCTCTCTCACTCGGTCCCTCTCTCTCTCTCTCACTCGGTCCCTCACTCTCTCTCTCACTCGGTCCCTCTCTCTCACTCGGTCCCTCTCTCTCACTCGGTCCCTCTCTCTCACTCGGTCCTCTCACCTCGGTCTCCCTCTCTCAGTCTCTCCCTCTCTCTCTCTCTCGGTCTCTCTCAATCTCGGTCTCTCTCTCACTCGGTCTCTCTCTCTCTCTCGGTCTATCTCTCTCTCACTCCGTCTCTCTCTCTCTCGGTCTCGCTCTCACTCGGTCTCTCTCTCTCTCGGTCTCTCTCTCTCTCTCGGTCTCTCTCTCTCTCTCGGTCTCTCTCTCTCTCGGTCTCTCTCTCTCTCGGTCTCTCTCTCTCTCGGTCTCTCTCTCACTCGGTCTCTCTCTCTCTCTCGGTTTCTCTCTCTCTCTCGGTCTCTCTCTCTCACTCAATCTCTCTCTCTCACTCAATCTCTCTCTTTCACGGTCTCTCTCTCTCACTCGGTCTCTCTCTCTTTCGGTCTCTCTCTCTCGGTCTCTCTCTCTCTCACTCGGTCTATCTCTCTCTCTCGGTCTCTCTCTCTCTCGGTCTCTCTCTCTCTCCTCGGTCTCTCTCTCACCCGGTCGCTCTCTCTCGGTCTCTCTCTCTCTCTCGGTCTCTCTCTCTCACTCGGTCTCTCTTTCTCAGTCTCTCTCTCTCAGTCTCTCTCTCTCTCAGTCCTCTCTCTCTCAGTCTCTCTATCACTCTCGGTCTCTCTCTCTCTCTCTCTCGGTCTCTCTCTCTCACCTCGGTCTCGCTCTCCCTCTCACTCGCTCTCCCTCTCACTCGCTCTCCCCTCTCACTCGCTCTCCCTCTCACTCGCTCTCCCTCTCACTCGCTCTCCCTCTCACTCGGTCTCCCTCGCACTCGGTCTCTCTCTCACTCGGTCTCCTCTCTCACTCGGTCTCTCTTTCACTCGGTCCTCTCCTCCCTCTCACTCGGTCTCTCTCCTCACTCGGACTCTCTTTCACTCGGTCTCTCTCCCCCTCACTCGGTCTCTCTCTCACTCGGTCCTCTCTCTCAATTGGTCACACTCTCTCTCTCTCGGTCTCTCTCTCACTCGGTCCTCTCTCTCTCTCGGTCTCTCTCTCTCTCGGTCTCTCTCTCTCTCGGTCTCTCCTCTCTCTCTCGGTCTGTCTCTCTCTCTCTGTCCTCTCTCTCTCCTCGGTCTCTCTCTCTCTCGGTCTCTCTCTCTCTCGGTCTCTCTCTCTCACTCGGTCTCTCTCTCTCTCGGTCTCTCTCTCTCTCTGTCTCTCTCCTCTCTCTCGGTCACTCTCTCTCTCGGTCTCTCTCTCTCTCTCTTGGTCTCTCTCTCTCTCGGTCTCTCTCACTCTCGGTCTCTCTCTCTCTCGGTCTCTCTCTCTCTCTGTCTCTCTCTCTCTCTCGGTCTCTCTCTCTCTCGGTCTCTCTCTCTCCTCGGTCTCTCTCTCTCTCGGTTTCTCTCACACTCGGTCTCTCTCTCTCTCGGTCTCTCTCTCTCTCTGTCTCTCTCTCTCACTCGGTCTCTCTCTCTCACTCGGTCTCTCTCTCTCTCTCGGTCTCTCTCTCTCCTCGGTCTCTCTCTCACTCGGTCTCTCTCTCTCACTCGGTCTCTCTCTCTCACTCGGTCTCCCTCTCACTCGGTCTCTCTTTCACTCGATCTCTCTCTCACTCGATCTCTCTCACTCGGTCTCTCTCTCTCTCGGTCCTCTCTCTCGGTCTCTCTCTCACTCGGTCTCTCTCTCTCTCGGTCTCTCTCTCTCTCGGTCTCTCTCTCTAACTCGGTCTCTCTCCTCACTCGGTCTCTCTCTCTCTCGGTCTCTCTCTCTAACCTCGGTCTCTCTCTCTCTCGGTCTCTCTCTCTCTCTCAGTATCTCTCTCTCCCACTTGCTCACTCACTTCGGTCTCTGTCTTACTTGGTCTCTGTCTCACTCAATCTCTCTCAATCTCTCGGTCTCTCTATCACTCTGTCTCTCACTCTCACTCGGTCTCTCTCTCACTCACTCAGTCTCTCTCTCGCTCGGTCACTCTCTCTCTCTCTCTCAGTCTCTCTCTATCACTCGGTCTCTCACTCTCACTCGGTGGTCTCTCTCTCACTCACTCAGTCTCTCTCATCGCTCGGTCTCTCTCTCTCTCTCTCACTCGGTCTCTCCCCTCGCTCAGTCTCTCTCTCTCTCTCACTCAGTCTCTCTCTCTCACTCGGTCTCTCTCTCGGTCTCTCTCTCTCTCTCTCGGTCTCTCTCTCTCTCGGTCTCTTCTCTCTCTCTCGGTCTCTCTCTCTCTCGGTCTCTCTCTCTCTCGTCCTCTCTCTCGGTCCTCTCTCTCTCACTCGGTCTATCTCTCTCTCTCTCGGTCTCTCTCTCTCCTCGGTCCTCTCTCTCTCTCAGGTCTCTCTCTCTCGGTCCTCCGTCCTCTCTCCTCTCGGTCTCTCTCTGTCTCGGTCTCTCTCTCTCTCGGTCTCTCTCTCTCTCACCCCGGTCGCTCTCCTCTCTCGGTCTCTCTCTCTCCTCTCTCGGTCTCTCTCTCTCACTCGGTCTCGCTCTCTCAGTCTCTCTCTCTCAGTCCTCTCTCTCTCAGTCTCTCTCTCTCAGTCTCTCTCTCTCAGTCTCTCTCTATCACTTGGTCTCTCTCTCTCTCTCTCGGTCTCTCTCTCTCACACTCGGTCTCTCTCCTCTCTCGGTCTCTCTCCTCACTCGGTCCTCTCTCTCTCTCGGTCTCTCCTCTCTCCTCGGTCTCTCTCTCTCTCTCGGTCTCTCTCTCTCTCTCGGTCTGTCTCTCTCTCTCTGTCTCTCTCTCACTCGGTCTCTCTCTCTCTCGGTCACCTCTCATCTCTCCGGTCTCTCTCTCTCTCTCTTGGTCTCTCTCTCTCTCGGTCTCTCTCACTCTCGGTCTCTCTCTCTCTCGGTCTCTCTCTCTCTCTGTCTCTCTCTCTCTCTCGGTCTCTCTCTCTCTCGGTCTCTCTCTCTCTCGGTCTCTCTCTCTCTCGGTTTCTCTCACACTCGGTCTCTCTCTCTCTCGGTCTCTCTCTCTCTCTGTCTCTCTCTCTCACTCGGTCTCTCTCTCTCACCTCGGTCTCTCTCTCTCTCTCGGTCTCTCTCTCTCTCGGTCTCACTCTCTCACACGGTCTCTCTCTCACTCGGTCTCTCTCTCTCACTCGGTCTCTCTTTCACTCGATCTCTCTCTCACTCGATCTCTCTCACTCGGTCTCTCTCTCTCCTCGGTCTCTCTCTCGGTCTCTCTCTCACTCGGTCTCTCTCTCTCTCTCGGTCTCTCTCTCTCTCGGTCTCTCTCTCTAACTCGGTCTCTCTCTCACTCGGTCTCTCTCTCTCTCGGTCTCTCTCTCTAACTCGGTCTCTCTCTCTCTCGGTCTCTCTCTCTCTCTCAGTATCTCTCTCTCCCACTTGCTCACCTCACTCGGTCTCTGTCTTACTTGGTCTCTGTCTCACTCAATCTCTCTCAATCTCTCGGTCTCTCTATCACTCTGTCTCTCACTCTCACTCGGTCTCTCTCTTCACTCACTCCAGTCTCTCTCCTCGCTCGGGTCAACTCTCTCTCTCTCTCTCTCAGTCTCTCTCTATCACTCGGTCTCTCACTCTCACTCGGTCTCTCTCTCACTCACTCAGTCTCCTCTCTCGCCTCGGTCTCTCTCTCTCTCTCTCACTCGGTCTCTCCCTCGCTCAGTCTCTCTCTCTCTCACTCAGTCTCTCTCTCTCACTCGGTCTCTCTCTCGGTCTCTCTCTCTCTCTCGGTCTCCCTCTCTCTCGGTCTCCTCTCTCTCTCTCTCGGTCTCTCTCTCACTCGGTCTCTCTCTCACTCGGTCTCTCTCTCTCTCGGTCTCTCTCTCTCTCCGGTCCTCTCTCTCTCTCCTCGGTCTCTCTCTCTCTCTCGGTCTCTCTCTCTCTCGGTCTCTCTCTCTCTCGGTCTCTCTCTCGGTCTCTCTCTCTCACTCGGTCTATCTCTCTCACTCGGTCTCTCTCTCTCCTCCGGTCTCTCTCTCTCTCAGTCTCTCTCTCTCGGTCTCTCTCTCTCGGTCTCTCTCTCTCTCGGTCTCTCTCTCTCTCGGTCTCTCTCTCTCTCGGTCTCTCTCTCACCCGGTCGCTCTCTCTCGGTCTCTCTCTCTCTCTCGGTCTCTCTCTCTCACCTCGGTCTCTCTCTCTCAGTCTCTCTCTCTCAGTCTCTCTCTCTTAGTCTCTCTCTCTCAGTCTCTCTCTCTCAGTCTCTCTCTATCACTTGGTCTCTCTCTCTCTCTCTCGGTCTCTCTCTCTCACTCGGTCTCACTCTCCCTCTCACTCGCTCTCCCCCTCTCACTCGCTCTCCCTCTCACTCGCTCTCCCTCTCACTCACTCTCCCTCTCACTCGGTCTCTCTCTCACTCGGTCTCTCTTTCACTCGGTCTCTCTCCCTCTCTCTCGGTCTCTCTCTCACTCGGACTCTCTTTCACCTCGGTCTCTCTCCCCCTCACTCGGTCTCTCTCTCACTCGGTCTCTCTCTCAATTGGTCACTCTCTCTCTCTCTCTCTCGGTCCTCTCTCTCTCACTCGGTCTCCTCTCTCTCTCCTCGGTCTCTCTCTCTCTCGGTCTCTCTCTCACTCGGTCTCTCTCTCTCTCGGTCTCTCTCTCTCTCGGTCTCTCTCTCTCTCGGTCTCTCTCTCTCTCGGTCTCTCTCTCTCTCTCGGTCTGTCTCTCTCTCTCTGTCTCTCTCTCTCTCGGTCTCTCTCTCTCTCTCGGTCTCTCTCTCTCACTCGGTCTCTCTCCTCAATTGGTCACTCTCTCTCTCTCTCTCCTCGGTCTCTCTCTCTCTCTCGGTCTCTCTCTCACTCGGTCTCTCTCTCACTCGGTCTCTCTCTCTCGGTCTCTCTCTCACTCGGTCTCTCTCTCTCTCGGTCTCTCTCTCTCTCGGTCTCTCTCTCTCTCGGTCTGTCCTCTCTCTCTGTCTCTCTCTCTCTCGGTCTCTCTCTCTCTCGGTCTCGCTCTCTCTCGGTCTCTCTCTCTCACTCGGTCTCTCTCTCTCTCGGTCTCTCTCTCTCTCTGTCTCTCTCTCTCTCAGTCTCTCTCTCTCTCGGTCTCTCTCTCTCTCGGTCTCTCTCTCTCTCTGTCTCTCTCTCTCTCAGTCTCTCTCTCTCTCGGTCTCTCTCACACTCGGTCTCTCTCTCAATTGGTCACTCTCTCTCTCTCACTCGGTCTCTCTCTCTCACTCGGTCTCTCTCTCTCACTCGGTCTCTCTCTATTGATCTCTCTCTCACTCGGTCTCTCTCTCTCTCTCGGTCTCTCTCTCTCTCGGTCTCTCTCTCTAATTCGGTCTCTCACTCGGTCTCTCTCTCTCACTCGGTCTCCCTCTCACTCGGTCTCTCTTTCACTCGATCTCTCTCTCACTCGATCTCTCTCTCTCGGTCTCTCTCTCTCTCGGTCTCTCTCTCTCTCGGTCTCTCTCTCTAACTCGGTCTCTCTCTCTCTCGGTCTCTCTCTCTCTCGGTCTCTCTCTCTCTCGGTCTCTCTCTCTCTCTCGGTCTCTCTCTCTCTCTCGGTCTCTCTCTCTCTCGGTCTCTCTCTCTCTCTCAGTATCTCTCTCTCCCACTTGCTCACTCACTCGGTCTCTGTCTTACTTGGTCTCTGTCTCACTCAATCTCTCTCAATCTCTCGGTCTCTCTATCACTCTGTCTCTCACTCTCACTCAATCTCTCTCTCTCTCTCCTCGGTCTCTCTCTCTCTCGGTCTCTCTCTCTCTCTCAGTATCTCTCTCTCCCACTTGCTCACTCATTCTGTCTCTGTCTTTACTTGGTCTCTGTCTCACTCAATCTCTCTCAATCTCTCGGTCTCTCTATCGCTCTGTCTCTCAGTCTCACTCGTCTCTCTCTCACTCACTCAGTCTCTCTCTCGCTCGGTCTCTCTCTCTCTCTCTCAGTCTCTCTCTATCACTCGGTCCTATCACTCTCACTCGGTCTCTCTCTCTCTCACTCAGTCTCTCTCTCGCTCGGTCTCTCTCTCTCTCAGTCTCTCTCTATCACTCTGTCTCTCACTCTCACTCGGTCTCTCTCTCACTCACTCAGTCTCTCTCTCGCTCGGTCTCTCTCTCTCTCTCTCAGTCTCTCTCTCTCACTCAGTCTCTCTCACTCTCACTCGGTCTCTCTCACTCACTCTCACTCGGTCTCTCTCACTCTCACTAGGTCTCTCTCTCACTCACTCAGTCTCTCTCTCGCTCGGTCTCTTTCTCTCTCTCTCTCAGTCTCTCTCTATCACTCGGTCTCTCACTCTCACTCGGTCTCTCTATCACTCACTCAGTCTCTCTCTCGCTCGGTCTCTCTCTCTCTCTCTCACTCGGTCTCTCCCTCGCTCAGTCTCTCTCACTCTCACTCAGTCTCCTCTCTCACTCGGTCTCTCTCTCTCGGTCTCTCTCTCTCTCTCGGTCTCTCTCTCTCTCTCTCACTCGGTCTCTCCCCTCGCTCAGTCTCTCTCTCTCTCACTCGGTCTCTCTCTCTCGGTCACTCTCTCACTCGGTCTCTCTCTCACTCGGTCTCTCTCTCACTCGGTCTCTCTCTCTCACTCGGTCCCTCTCTCTCACTCGGTCCCTCTCTCTCACTCGGTCCCTCTCTCTCACTCGGTCCTCTCACTCGGTCTCTCTCTCTCAGTCTCTCCCTCTCTCTCTCTCTCGGTCTCTCTCTCACTCGGTCTCCCTCTCTCTCTCTCGGTCTCTCACTCTCACTCGGTCTCTCTCTCTCAGTCTCTCCCTCTCTCTCTCTCTCGGTCTCTCTCTCTCTCGGTCTCTCTCTCTCTCGGTCTCTCTCTCTCTCGGTCTCTCTCTCTCTCGGTCTCTCTCTCTCTCGGTCTCTCTCTCTCTCGGTCTCTCACTCTCACTCGGTCTCTCTCTCTCAGTCTCTCCCTCTCTCTCTCTCTCGGTCTCTCTCTCTCTCGGTCTCTCTCTCTCTCGGTCTCTCTCTCTCTCGGTCTCTCTCTCTCTCTCGGTCTCTCTCTCTCACTCGGTCACTCTCTCTCTCTCGGTCTCTCTCTCTCTCTCGGTCTCTCTCTAACTCGGTCTCTCTCTCTCTCGGTCTCTCTCTCTCTCGGTCTCTCTCTCTCTCTCGGTCTCTCTCTCTCTCGGTCTCTCTCTCTCACTCGGTCTCTCTCTCTCTCTCGGTCTCTCTCTCTCTCGGTCTCTCTCTCTCTCCGGTCTCTCTCTCTCTCTCGGTCTCTCTCTCTCTCGGTCTCTCTCTCTCTCGGTCTCTCTCTCACTCGGTCTCTCTCTCTCTCTCGGTCTCTCTCTCTCTCGATCTCTCTCTCTCTCGGTCTCTCTCTCTCACTCGGTCTCTCTCTCTCTCGGTCTCTCTCCCTCTCTCGGTCTCTCTCTCTCTCGGTCTCTCTCACTCGGTTTCTCTCTCTCTCTCGGTCTCTCTCTCTCTCTCGGTCTCTCTCACTCGGTCTCTCTCTCTCTCGGTCTCTCTCTCTCACTCGGTCTCTCTCTCACTCGGTCTCTCTCTCTCTCGGTCTCTCTCTCTCACTCGGTCTCTCTCTCTCTCGGTCTCTCTCTCTCTCGGTCTCTCTCTCTCACTCCGTCTCTCTCTCACTCGGTCTCTCTCTCACTCGGTCTCTCTCTCACTCGGTCTCTCTCTCTCTCGGTCTCTCTCACTCTCGGTCTCTCTCACTCTCGGTCTCTCTCTCACTCGGTCTCTCTCTCTCTCGGTCTCTCTCTCTCTCTCGGTCTCTCTCTCTATCGGTCTCTCTCTCTCTCGGTCTCTCTCTCTCTCGGTCTCTCTCTCTCTCGGTCTCTCTCTCGGTCTCTCTCTCTCTCGGTCTCCCTCTCTCTCGGTCTCTCCCTCTCTCGGTCTCTCTCACTGGGTTTCTCTCTCTCTCTCGGTCTCTCTCACTCGGTCTCTCTCTCTCTCGGTCTCTCTCACTCATTCGGTCTCTCTCTCTCACTCGGTCACTCTCTCTCACTCGGTCTCTCTCTCTCTCTCGGTCTCTGTCTCTCGGTCTCTCTCTCACTCGGTCTCTCTCTCTCTCGGTCTCTCTCTCTCTCTCGGTCTCTCACTCGGTCTCTCTCTCTCTCGGTCTCTCTCTCTCTCTCGGTCTCTCTCTCGGTCTCTCTCTCTCTCGGTCTCTCTCACTCTCGGTCTCTCTCTCACTCGGTCTCTCTCTCTCTCACTCGGTCTCTCTCTCTCTCGGTCTCTCTCTCTCTCTCGGTCTCTCTCTCTCTCGGTCTCTCTCTCTCTCGGTCTCTCTCTCTCTCGGTCTCTCTCTCGGTCTCTCTCTCACTCGGTCTCTCTCTCTCTCACTCGCTCTCTCTCTCGGACTCTCTCTGACTCATTCTCCCTCACTCGGTCTCTCTCTCTCGATCTGTCCCTCACTCGGTCTGTCCCTCACTCGGTCTCTCTCTCACTCGTTTTCGCTCTCTCTCGGTCTCTCTCTCCCTCGGTCTCTCTCTCACTCGGTCTCTCTCTCACTCGGTCTCTCTCTCACTCGGTCTCTCTCTCACTCGGTCTCTCTCTCACTCGGTCTCTCTGTCCCTCGGTCGCTCTGTCCCTCGGTCTCTCTGTCAATCGGTCACCCTCACTCGGTCTCTCCCTCACTCGGTCTCTATCTCTCGGTTTCTCTCTCTCTCGGTATCTCACTCTCTCTCGGTCTCTCTCTCTCTCTCTCGGTCTCTCTCTCTCACTCGGTCTCGCTCTCCCTCTCACTCGCTCTCCCTCTCACTCGCTCTCCCTCTCACTCGCTCTCCCTCTCACTCGCTCTCCCCCTCACTCGCTCTCCCTCTCACTCGGTCTCTCTCTCACTCGGTCTCTCTTTCACTCGCTCTCTCTTTCACTCTGTCTCTCTCTCACTCGGTCTCTCTCTCTCACTCTGTCTCTCTCTCAGTCGGTCTCTCTCGCTCTCTCTCGGTCTCTCTCTCACTCACTCGGTCTCTCATTCTCTCACTCCGTCTCTCTCTCACTCCGTCTCTCTCTCACTCCGTCTCTCTCTCACTCCGTCTCTCTCTCACTCCGTCACACTCTCACTCCGTCACACTCTCACTCCGTCACACTCTCACTCTGTCTCTCTCTCACTCCGTCTCTCTCTCACTCCGTCTCTCTCTCACTCCGTCTCTCTCTCACTCTGTCTCTCTCTCACTCTGTCTCTCTCTCACTCCGTCACTATCTCACTCCTGCTCTATCTCACTCCGTCTCTATCTACCTCCGTCTCAGTCTCACTCCGTCTGCCTCTCACTCCGTCTGCCTCTCACTCCGTCTGCCTCTCACTCCGTCTGCCTCTCACTCGGTCTGCCTCTCACTCGGTCTCCCTCTCACTCGGTCTCCCTCACATTCCGTCTCTCTCTCACTCCGTCCCTCTCTCACTCCGTCTCTCTCTCACTCCGTCTCTATCTCACTCCGTCTCTATCTCACTCCGCCTCCATCTCACTCCGTCTCCCTCTCACTCGGTCTCTCGCTCTCTCACAGTCTCTCTCTCACTCGGTCTCTCTCTCTCTCACTCGGTCTCTCTCTCGGTCTCTCTCTCTCTCTCGGTCTCTCTCTCTCACTCGGTCTCTCTCTCTCACTCGGTCTCTCTCTCTCTCGGTCTCTCTCTCTCACTCGGTCTCTCTCTCTCGGTCTCTCTCTCACTCGGACTCTGTCTCTCACTCGGTCTCTCTCTCTCTCACTCGCTCTCTCTCTCACTCGGTCTCTCTCGGACTCTCTCTGACTCATTCTCCCTCACTCGGTCTCTCTCTCTCGGTCTGTCCCTCACTCGGTCTGTCCCTCACTCGGTCTCTCTCTCTCTTGGTCTCTCTCTCACTCCGTCTCTCTCTCTCTCGGTCTCTCTCTCTCTCACTCGGTCTCTCTCTCTCACTCACTCTCTCTCTCACTCGCTCTCTCTCACTCGGTCTCTCTCTCTCTCACTCGCTCTCTCTCTCACTCGCTCTCTCTCTCACTCGCTCTCTCTCTCACTCGCTCTCTCTCTCGGACTCTCTCTGACTCATTCTCCCTCACTCGGTCTCTCCCTCTCGGTCTGTCCCTCACTCGGTCTGTCCCTCACTCGGTCTGTCCCTCACTCGGTCTCTCTCTCACCTCGTTTTCTCTCTCTCCTCGGTCTCTCTCCCTCTCGGTCTCTCTCCCTCTCGGTCTCTCTCACTCATTCGGTCTCTCCCTCTCGGTCTCTCTCTCTCTCGGTCTCTCTCTCTCGGTCTCTCTCTCACACGGTCTCTCTCTCACACGGTCTCTCTCTCACTCGGTCTCTCTCACTCATTCGGTCTCTCTCTCTCTCTCTCGGTCTCTCTCTCTCTCGGTCTCTCTCTCTAACTCGGTCTCTCACTCGGTCTCCCTCTCACTCGGTCTCTCTTTCACTCGATCTCTCTCTCACTCGATCTCTCTCACTCTGTCTCTCTCTCTCTCGGTCTCTCTCTCTCTCGGTCTCTCTCTCTCTCGGTCTCTCTCTCTCTCGGTCTCTCTCTCTCTCGGTCTCTCTCTCTAACTCGGTCTCTCTCTCTCTCGGTCTCTCTCTCTCTCGGTCTCTCTCTCTCTCGGTCTCTCTCTCTCGGTCTCTCTCTCTCTCGGTCTCTCTCTCTCTCTCGGTCTCTCTCTCTCCCACTTGCTCACTCACTCGGTCTCTGTCTTACTTGGTCTCTGTCTCACTCAATCTCTCTCAATCTCTCGGTCTCTCTATCGCTCTGTCTCTCACTCTCACTCGGTCTCTCTCTCACTCACTCAGTCTCTCTCTCGCTCGGTCTCTCTCTCTCTCTCTCAGTCTCTCTCTATCTCTCGGTCTCTCTCTCACTCGGTCTCTCACTCACTCACTCAGTCTCTCTCTCGCTCGGTCTCTCTCTCTCTCTCTCTCAGTCTCTCGCTATCACTCGGTCTCTCACTCTCACTCGGTCTCTCTCTCTCTCACTCAGTCTCTCTCTCGCTCGGTCTCTCTCTCTCTCACTCAGTCTCTCTCTATCTCTGGGTCTCTCTCATTCGGTCTCTCTCTCACTCAGTCTCTCTCTCGCTCGGTCTCTCTCTCTCTCTCTCTCTCACTCAGTCTCTCTCTATCTCTCGGTCTCTATCTCTCGGTCTCTCTCACTCTGTCTCTCTCACTCACTCGGTCTCTCTCTCTCTCTCGGACTCTCTCTCTCTCTCGGTCTCTCTCTCACTCGGTCCCTCTCTCTCTCTCTCACTCGGTCCCTCACTCTCTCTCTCACTCGGTCCCTCTCTCTCACTCGGTCCCTCTCTCTCACTCGGTCCCTCTCTCTCACTCGGTCTCTCACTCGGTCTCCCTCTCTCAGTCTCTCCCTCTCTCTCTCTCTCGGTCTCTCTCAATCTCGGTCTCTCTCTCACTCGGTCTCTCTCTCTCTCTCGGTCTATCTCTCTCTCACTCCGTCTCTCTCTCTCTCGGTCTCGCTCTCACTCGGTCTCTCTCTCTCTCGGTCTCTCTCTCTCTCTCGGTCTCTCTCTCTCTCTCGGTCTCTCTCTCTCTCGGTCTCTCTCTCTCTCGGTCTCTCTCTCACTCGGTCTCTCTCTCTCACTCAATCTCTCTCTCTCTCACGGTCTCTCTCTCTCTCTCGGTCTCTCTCTCTCTCACTCGGTTTATCTCTCTCTCTCGGTCTCTCTCTCTCTCGGTCTCTCTCTCTCTCGGTCTCTCTCTCACCCGGTCGCTCTCTCTCGGTCTCTCTCTCTCTCTCGGTCTCTCTCTCTCACTCGGTCTCTCTTTCTCAGTCTCTCTCTCTCAGTCTCTCTCTCTCTCAGTCTCTCTCTCTCAGTCTCTCTATCACTCGGTCTCTCTCTCTCTCTCTCGGTCTCTCTCTCTCACTCGGTCTCGCTCTCCCCTCTCACTCGCTCTCCCTCTCACTCGCTCTCCCTCTCACTCGCTCTCCCTCTCACTCGCTCTCCCTCTCACTCGCTCTCCCTCTCACTCGGTCTCCCTCGCACTCGGTCTCTCTCTCACTCGGTCTCTCTCTCACTCGGTCTCTCTTTCACTCGGTCTCTCTCCCTCTCACTCGGTCTCTCTCTCACTCGGACTCTCTTTCACTCGGTCTCTCTCCCCCTCACTCGGTCTCTCTCTCACTCGGTCTCTCTCTCAATGGTCACTCTCTCTCTCTCTCGGTCTCTCTCTCTCTCGGTCTCTCTCTCTCTCGGTCTCTCTCTCTCACTCGGTCTCTCTCTCTCTCGGTCTCTCTCTCTCTCGGTCTCTCTCTCTCTCTGTCTCTCTCTCTCGGTCACTCTCTCTCTCGGTCTCTCTCTCTCTCTTGGTCTCTCTCTCTCGGTCTCTCTCACTCTCGGTCTCTCTCTCTGGGTCTCTCTCTCTCGGTCTCTCTCTCTCGGTCACTCTCTCTCTCGGTCTCTCTCTCTCTCTCGGTCTCTCTCTCTCTCTGTCTCTCTCTCTCTCTCGGTCTCTCTCTCTCTCGGTCTCTCTCTCTCTCGGTCCTCTCTCTCTCTCGGTCTCTCTCACACTCGGTCTCTCTCTCAATTGGTCACTCTCTCTCTCTCACTCGGTCTCTCTCTCTCACTCGGTCTCTCTCTATCGATCTCTCTCTCACTCGGTCTCTCTCTCTCTCTCGGTCTCTCTCTCTCTCGGTCTCACTCTCTAACTCGGTCTCTCACTCGGTCTCTCTCTCTCACTCGGTCTCCCTCTCACTCGGTCTCTCTTTCACTCGATCTCTCTCTCACTCGATCTCTCTCACTCGGTCTCTCTCTCTCTCGGTCTCTCTCCTCGGTCTCTCTCTCTCTCGGTCTCTCTCTCGGTCTCTCTCTCACTCGGTCTCTCTCTCTCTCTCGGTCTCTCTCTCTCTCGGTCTCTCTCTCTCTCGGTCTCTCTCTGTAACTCGGTCTCTCTCTCTCTCGGTCTCTCTCTCTCTCGGTCTCTCTCTCTCTCTCGGTCTCTCTCTCACTCACTCAGTCTCTCTCTCACTCGGTCTCTCTCCCTCTCTCAGTCTCTCTCTATCACTCGGTCTCTCACTCTCACTCGGTCTCTCTCTCACTCACTCAGTCTCTCTCTCGCTCGGTCTCTCTCTCTCTCTCTCACTCGGTCTCTCCCTCGCTCTGTCTCTCTCTCTCTCACTCAGTCCCTCTCTCTCACTCGGTCTCTCTCTCGGTCTCTCTCTCTCTCTCGGTCTCTCTCTCTCTCGGTCTCTCTCTCTCTCGGTCTCTCTCTCTCTCGGTCTCTCTCTCTCTCGGTCTCTCTCTCTCTCGGTCTCTCTCTCTCTCTCGGTCTCTCTCTCTCCCACTTGCTCACTCACTCGGTCTCTGTCTTACTTGGTCTCTGTCTCACTCAATCTCTCTCAATCTCTCGGTCTCTCTATCGCTCTGTCTCTCACTCTCACTCGGTCTCTCTCTCACTCACTCAGTCTCTCTCTCACTCGGTCTCTCTCCCTCTCTCAGTCTCTCTCTATCACTCGGTCTCTCACTCTCACTCGGTCTCTCTCTCACTCACTCAGCTCTCTCTCTCGCTCGGTCTCTCTCTCTCTCTCACTCGGTCCTCTCCCTCGCTCAGTCTCTCTCTCTCTCACTCAGTCCCTCTCTCTCACTCGGTCTCTCTCTCGGTCTCTCTCTCTCTCTCGGTCTCTCTCTCTCTCGGTCTCTCTCTCTCTCGGTCTCTCTCTCTCTCGGTCTCTCTCTCTCACTCGGTCTCTCTCCTCTCGGTTTCCTCTCTCTCTCGGTCTCTCTCTCTCTCGGTCTCTCTCTCTCACTCGGTCTCTCTCTCTCTCGGTCTCTCTCTCTCTCGGTCTCTCTCTATCTCGGTCTCTCTCTCTCGGTCTCTCTCTCTCTCTCGGTCTCTCTCTCTCTCGGTCTCTCTCTATCTCGGTCTCTCTCTCTCGGTCTCTCTCTCTCTCTCGGTCTCTCTCTCACTCGGTCTCTCTCTCTCTCGGTCTCTCTCTCTCTCGGTCTCTCTCTCTCTCTCGTCTCTCTCTCTCTCGGTCTCTCTCTCACTCGGTCTCTCTCTCTCTCGGTCTCTCTCTCTCTCGGTCTCTCTCTCTCTCGGTCTCTCTCTCTCTCGGTCTCTCTCTCTCTCGGTCTCTCTCTCTCGGTCTCTCTCTCTCTAACTCGGTCTCTCTCTCTCGGTCTCTCTCTCTCTCTCAGTATCTCTCTCTCCCACTTGCTCACTCACTCGGTCTCTGTCTTACTTGGTCTCTGTCTCACTCAATCTCTCTCAATCTCTCGGTCTCTCTATCACTCTGTCTCTCACTCTCACTCGGTCTCTCTCTCACTCACTCAGTCTCTCTCTCGCTCGGTCTCTCTCTCTCTCTCTCACTCGGTCTCCCTCTCACTCAGTCTCTCTCTCTCTCACTCAGTCTCTCTCTCGCTCGGTCTCTCTCTCTCTCTCAGTCTCTCACTCTCACTCGGTCTCTCTCTCACTCACTCAGTCTCCCTCTCGCTCGGTCTCTCTCTCTCCTCTCTCAGTCTCTCTCTATCACTCGGTCCTCTCACTCTCACTCGGTCTCTCTCTCACTCACTCAGTCTCTCTCTCACTCACTCAGTCTCTCTCTCGCTCGGTCTCTCTCTCTCTCTCTCTCAGTCCCTCACTCTCACTCGGTCTCTCTCTCACTCACTCAGTCTCTCTCTCGCTCGGTCTCTCTCTCTCTCTCTCACTCGGTCTCTCCCTCGCTCAGGTCTCTCTCTCTCTCACTCGGTCTCTCTCTCTCACTCGGTCTCTCTCTCTCACTCGGTCTCTCTCTCCCTCTCTCTCTCTCTCTCGGTCTCTCTCTCACTCGGTCTCTCTCTCTCTCGGTCTCTCTCTCTCTCGGTCTCTCTCTCTCTCGGTCTCTCTCTCTCTCGGTCTCTCTCTCTCTCGGTCTCTCTCTCTCTCGGTCTCTCTCTCTCACTCGGTCTCTCTCTCTCTCTCTCGGTCTCTCTCTCACTCGGTCTATCTCTCTCTCTCGGTCTCTCTCTCTCACTCGGTCACTCTCTCTCACTCGGTCTCTCTCTCTCACTCGGTCTCTCTCTCTCTCGGTCTCTCTCTCTCGGTCTCTCTCTCTCTCGGTCTCTCTCTCACTCGGTCTCTCTCTCACTCGGTCTCCCTCTCTCTCGGTCTCCCTCTCTCTCGGTCTCTCTCTCTCACTCGTTCACTCTCTCTCACTCGGTCTCTCTCTCTCTCTCGGTCTCTCTCTCTCTCGGAATCTCTCTCTCGGTCTCTCTCTCTCGGTCTCTCTCTCGGTCTCTCTCTCTCTCGGTCTCTCTCTCTCACTCGGTCTCTCTCCCTCTCCTCGGTCTCTCTCCCTCTCTCGGTCTCTCTCTCTCGGTCTCTCTCTCTCTCGGTCTCTCTCACTCGGTCTCTCTCACTCGGTCTCTCTCTCTCGGTCTCTCTCTCTCTCGGTCTCTCTCTCTCTCAGTCTCTCTCTCTCTCGGTCTCTCTCTCTCTCGGTCTCCCTCTCTCTCGGTCTCTCTCTCTCTCTCGGTCTCTCTCTCTCTCGGTCTCTCTCTCTCACTCGGTCTCTCTCTCTCTCGGTCTCTCTCACTCGGTCTCTCTCTCTCTCTCGGTCTCTCTCTCTCACTCGGTCTCTCTCTCACTCGGTCTCTCTCACTCGGTCTCTCTCTCTCTCTCGGTCTCTCTCTCTCTCGGTCTCTCTCACTCGGTCTCTCTCTCTCGGTCTCTCTCTCTCTCGGTCTCTCTCTCACTCGGTCTCTCTCTCACTCGGTCTCTCTCTCTCTCTCAGTCTCTCTCTCTCTCGGTCTCTCTCTCTCTCGGTCTCCCTCTCTCTCGGTCTCCCTCTCTCTCGGTCTCTCTCTCTCTCTCGGTCTCTCTCTCTCTCGGTCTCTCTCTCTCACTCGGTCTCTCTCTCTCTCTCGGTCTCTCTCTCTCTCGGTCTCTCTCACTCGGTCTCTCTCTCTCTCTCGGTCTCTCTCTCTCACTCGGTCTCTCTCTCTCTCTCGGTCTCTCTCTCTCTCGGTCTCTCTCTCACTCGGTCTCTCTCTCTCTCACTCGCTCTCTCTCTCGGACTCTCTCTGACTCATTCTCCCTCACTCGGTCTCTCTCTCTTGGTCTGTCCCTCACTCGGTCTGTCCCTCACTCGGTCTCTCTCTCACTCGTTTTCGCTCTCTCTCGGTCTCTCTCTCCCTCGGTCTCTCTCTCTCTCGGTCTCTCTCTCACTCGGTCTCTCTCTCACTCGGTCGCTCTGTCCCTCGGCTCGCTCTGTCCCTCGGTCTCTCTGTCACTCGGTCACCCTCACTCGGTCTCTCCCTCACTCGGTCTCTATCTCTCGGTTTCTCTCTCTCTCGGTATCTCACTCTCTCTCGGTCTCTCTCTCTCTCTCGGTCTCTCTCTCTCACTCGGTCTCGCTCTCCCTCTCACTCGCTCTCCCTCTCACTCGCTCTCCCTCTCACTCGCTCTCCCCCCTCACTCGCTCTCCCTCTCACTCGCTCTCCCTCTCACTTGCTCTCCCTCTCACTCGGTCTCTCTCTCACTCGGTCTCTCTTTCACTCGCTCTCTCTTTCACTCGGTCTCTCTCTCTCACTCTGTCTCTCTCTCAGTCGGTCTCTCTCGCTCTCTCTCGGTCTCTCTCTCACTCACTCGGTCTCTCATTCTCTCACTCTGTCTCTCTCTCACACTGTCTCTCTCTCACTCCGTCTCTCTCTCACTCCGTCTCTCTCTCTCACTCCGTCTCTCTCTCTCACTCCGTCTCTCTCTCTCACTCCGTCTCTCTCTCACTCCGTCTCTCTCTCACTCCGTCACACTCTCACTCTGTCTCTCTCTCACTCCGTCACTATCTCACTCCTGCTCTATCTCACTCCGTCTCTATCTACCTCTGTCTCAGTCTCACTCCGTCTGCCTCTCACTCCATCTGCCTCTTCTCCGTCTGCCTCTCACTCCGTCTGCCTCTCACTCCGTCTGCCTCTCACTCCGTCTGCCTCTCACTCGGTCTCCCTCTCACTCGGTCTCCCTCACATTCCGTCTCTCTCTCACTCCGTCCCTCTCTCACTCCGTCCCTCTCTCACTCCGTCTCTCTCTCACTCCGTCTCTCTCTCACTCCGTCTCTATCTCACTCCGTCTCTATCTCACTCCGTCTCTATCTCACTCCGCCTCCATCTCACTCCGTCTCCCTCTCACACGGTCTCTCGCTCTCTCACAGTCTCTCTCTCACTCGGTCTCTCTCTCTCTCACTTGTCTCTCTCTCGGTCTCTCTCTCTCTCTCGGTCTCTCTCTCTCACTCGGTCCCTCTCTCTCTCGGTCTCTCTCTCTCACTCGGTCTCTCTCTCTCGGTCTCTCTCTCACTCGGACTCTGTCTCTCACTCGGTCTCTCTCTCTCTCACTCGCTCTCTCTCTCACTCGGTCTCTCTCGGACTCTCTCTGACTCATTCTCCCTCACTCGGTCTCTCTCTCTCGGTCTGTCCCTCACTCGGTCTCTCCCTCTCACTCGGTCTCTCTCTCACTCCATCTCTCTCTCACTCGGTCTCTCTCTCACTCGGTCTCTCTCTCTCACTCGCTCTCTCTCTCACTCGCTCTCTCTCTCGGACTCTCTCTGTCTCATTCTCCCTCACTCGGTCTCTCTCTCTCGGTCTGTCCCTCACTCGGTCTGTCCCTCACTCGGTCTGTCCCTCACTCGGTCTCTCTCTCACTCGTTTTCTCTCTCTCTCGGTATCTCTCCCTCTCGGTCTCTCTCACTCATTCGGTCTCTCTCTCTCTCGGTCTCTCTCTCACACGGTCTCTCTCTCACTCGGTCTCTCTCACTCATTCGGTCTCTCTCTCTCACTCGGTCTCTCTCTCACTCGGTCTCTCTCTCTCTCTCGGTCTCTCTCTCTCTCTCGGTCTCTCTCTCTCTCTCGGTCTGTCTCTCTCTCTCGGTCTCTCTCTCTCTGTCTCTCTCTCACTCTGTCTCTCTCTCACTCCGTCTCTATCTCACTCCGTCTCTATCTCACTCCGTCTCTATCTCACTCCGCCTCCATCTCACTCCGTCTCCCTCTCACTCGGTCTCTCGCTCTCGCACAGTCTCTCTCTCACTCGGTCTCTCTCTCTCTCACTTGGTCTCTCTCTCGGTCTCTCTCTCTCTCTCGGTCTCTCTCACTCGGTCTCTCTCTCTCACTCGGTCTCTCTCTCTCTCGGTCTCTCTCTCTCACTCGGTCTCTAACTCTCGGTCTCTCTCTCACTCGGTCTCTCTCTCTCTCAGTCGGTCTCTCTCTCTCTCGGTCTCTCTCTCTCTCTCGGTCTCTCTCACTCTCGGTCTCTCTCTCACTCGGTCTCTCTCTCTCTCGGTCTCTCTCTCTCTCTCGGTCTCTCTCTCTCTCGGTCTCTCTCTCTCTCGGTCTCTCTCTCGGCCTCTCTCTCTCTCGGTCTCCCTCTCTCTCGGTCTCCCTCTCTCTCGGTCTCTCTCTCTCTCTCGGTCTCTCTCTCTCTCGGTCTCTCTCTCTCTCGGTCTCTCTCCCTCTCTCGGTCTCTCTCTCTCTCGGTCTCTCTCTCTCTCGGTCTCTCTCCCTCTCACTCGGTTTCTCTCTCTCTCTCGGTCTCTCTCACTCCGTCTCTCTCTCTCTCGGTCTCTCTCTCTCTCACTCGGTCTCTCTCTCTCACTCACTCTCTCTCTCACTCGCTCTCTCTCACTCGGTCTCTCTCTCTCTCACTCGCTCTCTCTCTCACTCGCTCTCTCTCTCACTCGCTCTCTCTCTCGGAATCTCTGACTCATTCTCCCTCACTCGGTCTCTCTCTCTCGGTCTGTCCCTCACTCGGTCTGTCCCTCACTCGGTCTGTCCCTCACTCGGTCTCTCTCTCACTCGTTTTCTCTCTCTCTCGGTCTCTTCTCCCTCTCGGTCTCTCTCACTCATTCGGTCTCTCTCTCTCTCGGTCTCTCTCTCACACGGTCTCTCTCTCACTCGGTCTCTCTCACTCATTCGGTCTCTCTCTCTCTCTCTCGGTCTCTCTCTCTCTCGGTCTCTCTCTCACACGGTCTCTCTCTCACACGGTCTCTCTCTCTCTCTCGGTCTGTCTCTCTCTCTCGGTCTGTCTCTCTCTCTCGGTCTCTCTCTCTCTGTCTCTCTCTCTCTCTCGGTCTCTCTCTCTCTCGGTCTCTCTCTCTCTCTCGGTCTCTCTCTCTCTCGGTCTCTCTCTCTCTCTCGGTCTCTCTCTCTCTCGGTCTCTCTCTCTCTCTCGGTCTGTCTCTCTCTCTGTCTCTCTCTCTCTCGGTCTCTCTCTCTCTGTCTCTCTCTCTCTCTCGGTCTCTCTCTCTCTCGGTCTCTCTCTCTCTCTCGGTCTCTCTCTCTCTCGGTCTCCCTCTCTCTCTCGGTCTCTCTCTCTCTCGGTCTCTCTCTCTCTCGGTCTCTCTCACTCGGTCACTCTCACTCGGTCTCTCTTTCACTCGATCTCTCTCTCACTCGATCTCTCTCACTCGGTCTCTCTCTCTCTCGGTCTCTCTCTCGGTCTCTCTCTCTCTCGGTCTCTCTCTCTAACTCGGTCTCTCACTCGGTCTCCCTCTCACTCGGTCTCTCTCTCTCACTCGGTCTCTCTCTCTCTCTCTCGGTCTCTCTCTCTCTCGGTCTCTCACTCTGACTCGGTCTCTCTCTCTCTCTCTCGGTCTCTCTCTCTCTCTCTGTCGGTCTCTCTCTCACCCGGTCTCTCTCTCTCGTTCTCTCTCACTCGCTCTCTCTTTCTCTCGGTCTCTCTCTCACTCGGTCTCTCTCTCTCTCTCGGTCTGTCTCTCTCTCGGTCTCTCTCTCACACGGTCTCTCTCTCACACGGTCTATCTCACTCGGTCTCTCTCTCACTCGGTCTCTCTCTCTCTCTCTCGGTCTCTCTCTCTCTCGGTCTCTCTCTCTCTCGGTCTCTCTCTCTCTCTCTCGGTCTCTCTCTCTCTCGGTCTCTCTCTCTCTCGGTCTCTCTCTCTCTCGGTCTCTCTCTCTCTCTCTGTCTCTCTCTCTCTCGGTCTCTCTCTCTCTCGGTCTCTCTCTCTCTCGGTCTCTCTCTCTCTCTCGGTCTCTCTCTCTCTCGGTCT
>JANJGN010005074.1:0-27120 GCA_026770705.1 Isurus oxyrinchus
CACTGTCGGTGGGTCAGGACTGAGGGAGAGCCGCACTGTCGGAGGGTCAGTGCTGAGGGAGAGCCGCAGTGTCGGAGGGTCAGTACTGAGGGAGAGCCGCACTTTCGGAGGCTCAGTACTTAAGGAGAGCCGCACTGTTGGAGGGTCAGTGCTGAGGGAGAGCCGCACTGTCGGAAGGTCAGTACTGATGGAGAGCCGCACTGTCGGAGGGTCAGTGCTGAGGGAGAGCCGCACTGTCGGAGGGTCAGTGCTGAGGGAGAGCCGCACTGTCGAAGGGACAATGCTGAGGGAGAACCGCACTTTAGGAGGGTCAGTGTAGAGGGTGAGGTGCACTGTTGGAGGGTCAGTACTGAGGGAGAGCCGCACTGTTGGAGGGTCAGTACTGAGGGAGAGCCGCACTGTCGGAGGGTCAGTACTGAGGGAGAGCCGCACTGTCGGAGGGTCAGTACTGAGGGAGTGCCGCGCTGTCGGAGGGTCAGTGCTGTGGGAGTGCCGCACTGTCGGAGGGTCAGTGCTGTGGGAGCGCTGCACTGTCGGAGGGTCAGTATGGAGGGAGAGCCGCACTGTCGGAGGGTCAGTACTGAGGGAGAGAGGCACTGTCGGAGGCCCCGTACTGAGGGAGAGCCGCACTGTCAGCCGGTCAGTGCTGAGGGAGCGCCGCACTGTCGGACGGTCAATGCTGAGGGAGGGCTGCACTTTCGGAGGGTCAGTACTGAGGGAGCGCCGCACTGTCGGAGGGTCAGTGCTGAGGGAGAGCCGCACTGTCGGAGGGTCAGTACTGAGGGAGAGCCGCACTGTCGGAGGGTCAGTGCTGAGGGAGAGGCGCACTTTCGGAAGGTCAGTGCTGAGGGAGTGCTGCACTGTCGGAGGGTCAGTGCTGACGGAGAGCCGCACTGTCGGAGGGTCATTGCTGAGGGAGAGACGCACTGTCGGAGGGTCCGTACTGAGGGATAGCCGCACTGTCGGAGGGTCAGTACTGAGGGAGAGCCGCACTGTCAGCCTGTCAGTGCTGAGGGAGCGCCGCACTGTCGGAGGGTCAGTGCTGAGGGAGTGCTGCACTGTCGGAGTGTCTGTACTGAGGGAGCCAGGACTGTCAGATTGTCTGTGCTGAGGGAGAGCCGCACTGTGGGAGGGTCAGTTATGAGGGAGCGCCCCATATTCGAAGGGTCAGTACTGAGGAAGTGCTGCACTGTCGGAGAGACAGTGCTGAGGGAGAGCCGCAATTTCGGAGGGTCAGTAATGAGTGAGCGCA
This sequence comes from Isurus oxyrinchus, assembly GCA_026770705.1. Taxonomy (NCBI): domain Eukaryota; kingdom Metazoa; phylum Chordata; class Chondrichthyes; order Lamniformes; family Lamnidae; genus Isurus; species Isurus oxyrinchus. The sequence continues at coordinate 1,253 of JANJGN010005074.1, forward strand.
GCACTGTCAGATGGTCTGTGCTGAGGGAGAGCCGCACTGTCGGAGGGTCAGTGCTTAGGGAGAGCCGCAGTGTCGGAGGGTCAGCACTGAGGGAGAGCCGCACTGTCGGAGGGTCAGTACTGAGGGAGAGCCACACTGTCGGAGGGTCAGTAATGAGGGAGAGCCGCACTGTCGGAGGGTCAGTGCTGAGGGAGTGCCGCACTGTCGGAGGGTCAGTGCTGAGGGAGTGCCGCACTGTCGGAGGGTCAGTACTGAGGTAGAGCAGCACTGTCAGAGTGTCACTACTGTGGGAGCGCCGCACTGTCGGAGGGTCAGTAGGGAGGGAGAGCCGTACTTTCGGAGGGTCAGTACTGAGGGAGAGCCGCACTGTCGGAGGGTCAGTACTGAGGGAGAGCCGCTCTGTGGGAGGGTCAGTACTGAGAGGGAGCCGCACTGTCGGAGGGTCAGTGCTTAGGGTGAGACGCACTTTCGGAGGATCAGTGGTGAGGGAGCGCCGCACGGTCGAGGGTCAGTATGGAGGGTGAGCCGCACTGTCGGTAGGGTCAGTACTGAGGGAGAGCCAAACTGTCGCAGAATCATTATGGATGGAGAGCCGCACTGTTGGAGGGTCAGTACTGAGGGAGTGCCGCACTGTCGGAGGGTCAGTGCTGAGGGAGAGCCGCACTGTCGGAGGGTCAGTGCTGAGGGAGAGCCACACTGTCGGAGGGTCAGTGCTGAGGGAGAGCCGCACTGTCAGAGGGTCAGTACTGAGGGAGAGACGCACTGTCGGATGGTCAGTGCTGAGGGAGAGCCGCACTGTCAGAGGGTCAGTACTGAGGGAGAGACGCACTGTCGGATGGTCAGTACTGAGGGAGAGCCGCACTGTCGGAGGGTCAGTACTGAGGAAGAGCTGCTCCGTCGGACGGTCAGTACTGAGGGAGAGCCGCACTGTCGGAGGGTCAGTGCTGAGGGAGAGCCGCACTGTCGGAGGGTCAGTGCTGAGGGAGAGCCGCACTGTCGGAGGGTCAGTGCTGAGGGAGAGCCGCACTGTTGGAGGGTCAGTACTGAGGGAGAGCCTCACTGTCGGAGGGTCAGTCCTGAAAAGAGCTGCTCCGTCGGAGGGTTAGTGCTGAGTGCGAGCCGCACTGTGGGAGGGTCAGTACTAAGGGAGCGCCGCACTGTTGGAGGGTCAGTGCTGAGGGAGAGTCGCACTGTTGGAGGGTCAGAACTGAGGGAGAGCCGCACTGTCAGAGGGTCAGTACTGAGGGAGAGCCGCACTGTCAGAGGGTCAGTGCTGAGGGAGAGCCCCACTGTCGGAGGGTCAGTACTGAGGGAGAGCCGCACTGTCGGAGGGTCAGAACTGAGGGAACGCCGCACTGTCGGAGGGTCAGTGCTGAGGGAGAGCCGCACTGTCGGAGGGTCAGTACTGAGAGAGAGCTGCACTTTCGGAGGGTCAGTGCTGAGGGAGAACGGCACTGTAGGAGGGTCAGTACTGAGGGAGAGCCGCACTGTCAGAGGGTCAGTGCTGAGGGAGAGCCTCACTGTCGGAGGGTCAGTTCTGAGGGAGAGCCGCTCCGTCGGACGGTCAGTGCTGAGGGAGAGCCGCACTGTGGGAAGGTCAGTGCTGAGGGAGTGCCGCACTGTCAGAGGGTCAGTACTGAGGGACAGTCGCACTGTCGGAGGGTCAGTACTGAGGGAGAGCCGCACTGTCGGAGGGTCAGTACTGAGGGAGAGCCGCAAGTGTCGGAGGGTCAGTGCTGAGGGAGAGCCGCACTGTCGGAGGGTCAGTGCTGAGGGAGAGCCGCACTGTCGGATGGTCAGTACTGAGGGAGAGCCGCACTGTCGGAGGGTCAGTACTGAGGGAGAGCCGCACTGTGGGAGGGTCAGTACTGAGAGGGAGCCGTACTGTCGGAGGGTCAGTGCTTAGGGTGAGACGCACTTTCGGAGGATCAGTGCTGAGGGAGCTCCGCACTGTCGAGGGTCAGTATGGAGGGAGAGCCGCACTGTCGGAGGGTCAGTACTGAGGGAGAGCCGAACTGTCGCAGGGTCAGTAATGAGGGAGTGCTGCACTGTGGGAGGGTCAGTATGGAGGGAGAGCCGCACTGTCGAGGGTCAGTATGGAGGGAGAGCCGCACTGTCGGAGGGTCAGTAATGAGGGAGAGCCGAACTGTCGCAGGGTCAGTACTGAGGGAGAGCCGCACTGTTGGAGGGTCAGTACTGAGGGAGAGCCGCACTGTCGGAGGGTCAGTACTGAGGGAGAGCCGCACTGTTGGAGGGTCAGTACTGAGGGAGAGACGCACTGTCGGAGGGTCAGTGCTGAGGGAGAGCCGCACTGTCGGAGGGTCAGTGCTGAGGGAGAGCCGCACTGTTGGAGGGTCAGTACTGAGGGAGAGCCGCACTGTTGGAGGGTCAGAACTGAGGGAGACCCGCACTGTCGGAGGGTCTGTACTGAGGGAGAGCCGCACTGTCAGAGGGTCAGCACTGAGGGAGAGCCGCACTGTCGGAGGGTCTGTGCTGAGGGACAGCCGCACTGTCGGAGGGTCAGTGTTGAGGGAGACTGCACTGTCAGAATGTCTGTACTGAGGGAGTACGCACTTTCGGAGTGTCAGTGCAGGGGGAGAGCCGCACTGTCGGAGGTTCAGTGCTGAGGGAGAGTCACACTGTCAGAGGGTCAGTACTGAGGGAGAGCCGCACTGTCGGAGGGTCAGTGCTGAGGGAGCACTGCACTGTCGGAGGGTCAGTACTGAAGGAGAGACGCACTGTCGGAGGGTCAGTGCTGAGGGAGAGCCGCACTGTCGGAGGGTCAGTACTGAGGGAGAGCCGCACTGTCGGAGGGTCAGTGCTGAGGGAGTGCCGCACTGTCGGAGGGTCTGTACTGAGGGAGTACGCACTTTCGGAGTGTCAGTGCAGGGGGAGAGCCGCACTGTCGGAGGGTCAGTGCTGAGGGAAAGTCACACTGTCAGAGGGTCAGTACTGAGGGAGAGCCGCATTGTCGGAGGGTCAGTGCTGAGGGAGAGCCGCACTGTCGGAGGGTCAGTGCTGAGGGAGTGCCGCACTGTCGGAGGGTCAGTACTGAGGGAGAGCCGCACTGTCGGAGGGTCAGTGCTGAGGGAGAGCCGCACTGTTGGAGGGTCAGTACTGAGGGAGAGCCGCACTGTTGGAGGGTCAGAACTGAGGGCGACCCGCACTGTCAGAGGGTCAGTACTGAGGGAGAGCCGCACTGTCAGAGGGTCAGCACTGAGGGAGAGCCGCACTGTCGGAGTGTCTGTGCTGAGGGACAGCCGCACTGTCGGAGGGTCAGTGTTGAGGGAGACTGCACTGTCAGAGGGTCTGTACTGAGGGAGCACACACTTTCGGAGTGTCAGTGCAGGGGGAGAGCCGCACTGTCGGAGGGTCAGTGCTGAGGGAAAGTCACACTGTCAGAGGGTCAGTACTGAGGGAGAGCCGCATTGTCGAACGGTCAGTGCTGAGGGAGGGCTGCACTGTCGGAGGGTCAGTACTGAGGGAGCGCCGCACTGTCGGAGGGTCAGTGCTGAGGGAGAGCAGCACTGTCGGAAGGTCAGTGCTGAGGGAGTGCTGCACTGTCGGAGGGTCAGTGCTGAGGGAGTGCAGCACTGTCGGAGAGTCAGTGCTGAGGGAGAGACGCACTGTCGGAGGGTCAGTACTGAGGGAGAGCCGCATTGTCGGAGGGTCAGTGCTGAGGGAGAGCCGCACTGTTGGAGGGTCCGTACTGAGGGAGAGCCGCACTGTCGGAGGGTCAGTACTGAGGGACTGCCGCACTGTCAGACGGTCAGTACTGAGGGAGAGCCGCACTGTCAGCCGGTCAGTGCTGAGGGAGAGCCGCACTGTCGGAGGGTCAGTGCTGAGGGAGCGCCACACTGTCAGAGGGTCAGTGCTGAGGGAGTGCTGCACTGTCGGAGGGTCAGTGCTGAGGGAGCCAGGACTGTCAGATTGTCTGTGCTGAGGGAGAGCCGCACTGTGGGAGGGTCAGTTATGAGCGAGCGCCGCACATTCGAAGGGTCAGTACTGAGGGAGAGCCGCACTGTCGGAGGGTCAGTGCTGAGGGAGAGCCGGACTGTCGGAGGGTCAGTACGGAGGGAGCGCTGCAGTGTCGGAGTGTCAGTACGGAGGGAGAGCCGCACTGTCGGAAGTTGAGTGCTGAGGGAGAGCCGCAGTGTCGGAGGGTCAGTACTGAGGGAGAGCCGCACTGTCAGAGGGTCAGTACTGAGGGAGAGCCGCACTGTCGGAGGGTCAGTACTGAGGGAGAGCCGCTCTGTGGGAGGGTCAGTACTGAGAGGGAGCCGCACTGTCGGAGGGTCAGTGCTTAGGGTGAGACGCACTTTCGGAGGATCAGTGGTGAGGGAGCGCCGCACGGTCGAGGGTCAGTATGGAGGGTGAGCCGCACTGTCGGTAGGGTCAGTACTGAGGGAGAGCCAAACTGTCGCAGAATCATTATGGATGGAGAGCCGCACTGTTGGAGGGTCAGTACTGAGGGAGTGCCGCACTGTCGGAGGGTCAGTGCTGAGGGAGAGCCGCACTGTCGGAGGGTCAGTGCTGAGGGAGAGCCACACTGTCGGAGGGTCAGTGCTGAGGGAGAGCCGCACTGTCAGAGGGTCAGTACTGAGGGAGAGACGCACTGTCGGATGGTCAGTGCTGAGGGAGAGCCGCACTGTCAGAGGGTCAGTACTGAGGGAGAGACGCACTGTCGGATGGTCAGTACTGAGGGAGAGCCGCACTGTCGGAGGGTCAGTACTGAGGAAGAGCTGCTCCGTCGGACGGTCAGTACTGAGGGAGAGCCGCACTGTCGGAGGGTCAGTGCTGAGGGAGAGCCGCACTGTCGGAGGGTCAGTGCTGAGGGAGAGCCGCACTGTCGGAGGGTCAGTGCTGAGGGAGAGCCGCACTGTTGGAGGGTCAGTACTGAGGGAGAGCCTCACTGTCGGAGGGTCAGTCCTGAAAAGAGCTGCTCCGTCGGAGGGTTAGTGCTGAGTGCGAGCCGCACTGTGGGAGGGTCAGTACTAAGGGAGCGCCGCACTGTTGGAGGGTCAGTGCTGAGGGAGAGTCGCACTGTTGGAGGGTCAGAACTGAGGGAGAGCCGCACTGTCAGAGGGTCAGTACTGAGGGAGAGCCGCACTGTCAGAGGGTCAGTGCTGAGGGAGAGCCCCACTGTCGGAGGGTCAGTACTGAGGGAGAGCCGCACTGTCGGAGGGTCAGAACTGAGGGAACGCCGCACTGTCGGAGGGTCAGTGCTGAGGGAGAGCCGCACTGTCGGAGGGTCAGTACTGAGAGAGAGCTGCACTTTCGGAGGGTCAGTGCTGAGGGAGAACGGCACTGTAGGAGGGTCAGTACTGAGGGAGAGCCGCACTGTCAGAGGGTCAGTGCTGAGGGAGAGCCTCACTGTCGGAGGGTCAGTTCTGAGGGAGAGCCGCTCCGTCGGACGGTCAGTGCTGAGGGAGAGCCGCACTGTGGGAAGGTCAGTGCTGAGGGAGTGCCGCACTGTCAGAGGGTCAGTACTGAGGGACAGTCGCACTGTCGGAGGGTCAGTACTGAGGGAGAGCCGCACTGTCGGAGGGTCAGTACTGAGGGAGAGCCGCAAGTGTCGGAGGGTCAGTGCTGAGGGAGAGCCGCACTGTCGGAGGGTCAGTGCTGAGGGAGAGCCGCACTGTCGGATGGTCAGTACTGAGGGAGAGCCGCACTGTCGGAGGGTCAGTACTGAGGGAGAGCCGCACTGTGGGAGGGTCAGTACTGAGAGGGAGCCGTACTGTCGGAGGGTCAGTGCTTAGGGTGAGACGCACTTTCGGAGGATCAGTGCTGAGGGAGCTCCGCACTGTCGAGGGTCAGTATGGAGGGAGAGCCGCACTGTCGGAGGGTCAGTACTGAGGGAGAGCCGAACTGTCGCAGGGTCAGTAATGAGGGAGTGCTGCACTGTGGGAGGGTCAGTATGGAGGGAGAGCCGCACTGTCGAGGGTCAGTATGGAGGGAGAGCCGCACTGTCGGAGGGTCAGTAATGAGGGAGAGCCGAACTGTCGCAGGGTCAGTACTGAGGGAGAGCCGCACTGTTGGAGGGTCAGTACTGAGGGAGAGCCGCACTGTCGGAGGGTCAGTACTGAGGGAGAGCCGCACTGTTGGAGGGTCAGTACTGAGGGAGAGACGCACTGTCGGAGGGTCAGTGCTGAGGGAGAGCCGCACTGTCGGAGGGTCAGTGCTGAGGGAGAGCCGCACTGTTGGAGGGTCAGTACTGAGGGAGAGCCGCACTGTTGGAGGGTCAGAACTGAGGGAGACCCGCACTGTCGGAGGGTCTGTACTGAGGGAGAGCCGCACTGTCAGAGGGTCAGCACTGAGGGAGAGCCGCACTGTCGGAGGGTCTGTGCTGAGGGACAGCCGCACTGTCGGAGGGTCAGTGTTGAGGGAGACTGCACTGTCAGAATGTCTGTACTGAGGGAGTACGCACTTTCGGAGTGTCAGTGCAGGGGGAGAGCCGCACTGTCGGAGGTTCAGTGCTGAGGGAGAGTCACACTGTCAGAGGGTCAGTACTGAGGGAGAGCCGCACTGTCGGAGGGTCAGTGCTGAGGGAGCACTGCACTGTCGGAGGGTCAGTACTGAAGGAGAGACGCACTGTCGGAGGGTCAGTGCTGAGGGAGAGCCGCACTGTCGGAGGGTCAGTACTGAGGGAGAGCCGCACTGTCGGAGGGTCAGTGCTGAGGGAGTGCCGCACTGTCGGAGGGTCTGTACTGAGGGAGTACGCACTTTCGGAGTGTCAGTGCAGGGGGAGAGCCGCACTGTCGGAGGGTCAGTGCTGAGGGAAAGTCACACTGTCAGAGGGTCAGTACTGAGGGAGAGCCGCATTGTCGGAGGGTCAGTGCTGAGGGAGAGCCGCACTGTCGGAGGGTCAGTGCTGAGGGAGTGCCGCACTGTCGGAGGGTCAGTACTGAGGGAGAGCCGCACTGTCGGAGGGTCAGTGCTGAGGGAGAGCCGCACTGTTGGAGGGTCAGTACTGAGGGAGAGCCGCACTGTTGGAGGGTCAGAACTGAGGGCGACCCGCACTGTCAGAGGGTCAGTACTGAGGGAGAGCCGCACTGTCAGAGGGTCAGCACTGAGGGAGAGCCGCACTGTCGGAGTGTCTGTGCTGAGGGACAGCCGCACTGTCGGAGGGTCAGTGTTGAGGGAGACTGCACTGTCAGAGGGTCTGTACTGAGGGAGCACACACTTTCGGAGTGTCAGTGCAGGGGGAGAGCCGCACTGTCGGAGGGTCAGTGCTGAGGGAAAGTCACACTGTCAGAGGGTCAGTACTGAGGGAGAGCCGCATTGTCGAACGGTCAGTGCTGAGGGAGGGCTGCACTGTCGGAGGGTCAGTACTGAGGGAGCGCCGCACTGTCGGAGGGTCAGTGCTGAGGGAGAGCAGCACTGTCGGAAGGTCAGTGCTGAGGGAGTGCTGCACTGTCGGAGGGTCAGTGCTGAGGGAGTGCAGCACTGTCGGAGAGTCAGTGCTGAGGGAGAGACGCACTGTCGGAGGGTCAGTACTGAGGGAGAGCCGCATTGTCGGAGGGTCAGTGCTGAGGGAGAGCCGCACTGTTGGAGGGTCCGTACTGAGGGAGAGCCGCACTGTCGGAGGGTCAGTACTGAGGGACTGCCGCACTGTCAGACGGTCAGTACTGAGGGAGAGCCGCACTGTCAGCCGGTCAGTGCTGAGGGAGAGCCGCACTGTCGGAGGGTCAGTGCTGAGGGAGCGCCACACTGTCAGAGGGTCAGTGCTGAGGGAGTGCTGCACTGTCGGAGGGTCAGTGCTGAGGGAGCCAGGACTGTCAGATTGTCTGTGCTGAGGGAGAGCCGCACTGTGGGAGGGTCAGTTATGAGCGAGCGCCGCACATTCGAAGGGTCAGTACTGAGGGAGAGCCGCACTGTCGGAGGGTCAGTGCTGAGGGAGAGCCGGACTGTCGGAGGGTCAGTACGGAGGGAGCGCTGCAGTGTCGGAGTGTCAGTACGGAGGGAGAGCCGCACTGTCGGAAGTTGAGTGCTGAGGGAGAGCCGCAGTGTCGGAGGGTCAGTACTGAGGGAGAGCCGCACTGTCAGAGGGTCAGTACTGAGGGAGAGCCGCAGTGTCGGAGGGTCAGTGCTGAGGTAGAGCCGCACTTTCGGAGGGTCAGTGCTGAGGTAGAGCCGCACTTTCGGAGGGTCAGTACTGAGGGAGCGCCGCACTGTCGGAGGGTCAGTGCTGAGAGAGAGCCACAGTGTCGGAGGGTCAGTAATGAGGGAGAGCCGCACTGTCGGAGGGTCAGTACTGAGGGAGCGCAGTACTGTCGGATGGTCAGTACTGAGGGAGAGCCGCACTGTCAGATTGTCTGTGCTATGGGAGAGCCGCACTGTCGGAGGGTCAGTACTGAGGGAGAGCCGCACTGTCGGAGGTTCAGTACAGAGGGAGAGCCGCACTGTCGGAGGGTCAGTACTGAGGGAGAGCCACACTGTCGGAGGGTCAGTACTGAGGGAGTGATGCACTGTCGGAGGATCTGTGCTGAGGGAGTCTTGCAATGTCGGAGCGTCAGTGCTGAGGGAGCGCTGCACTGTCAGAGGGTCAGTACTGAGGGAGAGCCGCACTGTCGGACGGTCAGTGCTGAGGGAGAGCCGCACTGTCGGAGGGTCAGTGCTGAGGCAGAGATGCACTGTCGGAGGGTCCGTGCTGAGGGAGAGCCACAGTGTCGGTGGGTCAGTTCTGAGGGAGAGCTGCACTGTCGGAGGGTCAGTGCTGAGGCATTGCCTCACTGTGGGAGGGTTAGAACTGAGGGAGAGGCGCACTGTCGGAGGGTCAGTACTGAGGGAGAGCCGCACTGTCGGAGGGTCAGAACTGAGGGAACGCCGCACTGTCGGAGGGTCAGTGCTGAGGGAGAGCCGCACTGTCGGAGGGTCAGTACTGAGAGAGAGCTGCACTTTCGGAGGGTCAGTGCTGAGGGAGAACCGCACTGTAGGAGGGTCAGTACTGAGGGAGAGCCGCACTGTCGGAGGGTCAGTGCTGAGGGAGAGCCGCACTGTCGGATGGTCAGTACTGAGGGAGAGCCGCACTGTCGGAGGGTGAGTACTGAGGGAGAGCCGCACTGTGGGAGGGTCAGTACTGAGAGGGAGCCGCACTGTCGGAGGGTCAGTGCTTAGGGTGAGACGCACTTTCGGAGGATCAGTGCTGAGGGAGCTCCGCACTGTCGAGGGTCAGTATGGAGGGAGAGCCGCACTGTCGGAGGGTCAGTACTGAGGGAGAGCCGAACTGTCGCAGGGTCAGTAATGAGGGAGTGCTGCACTGTGGGAGGGTCAGTATGGAGGGAGAGCCGCACTGTCGAGGGTCAGTATGGAGGGAGAGCCGCACTGTCGGAGGGTCAGTAATGAGGGAGAGCCGAACTGTCGCAGGGTCAGTACTGAGGGAGAGCCGCACTGTTGGAGGGTCAGTACTGAGGGAGAGCCGCACTGTCGGAGGGTCAGTACTGAGGGAGAGCCGCACTGTTGGAGGGTCAGTACTGAGGGAGAGCCGCAGTGTCGGAGGGTCAGTACTGAGGGAGAGCCGCACTGTCAGAGGGTCAGTGCTGAGGGAGAACCGCACTGTAGGAGGGTCAGTACTGAGGGAGAGCCGGACTGTCGGAGGGTCAGAACTGAGGGAGAGCCGCACTGTCGGAGGGTCAGTACTGAGGGAGAGCCGCAAGTGTCGGAGGGTCAGTGCTGAGGGAGAGCCGCACTGTCGGAGGGTCAGTGCTGAGGGAGAGCCGCACTGTCGGATGGTCAGTACTGAGGGAGAGCCGCACTGTCGGAGGGTCAGTACTGAGGGAGAGCCGCACTGTGGGAGGGTCAGTACTGAGAGGGAGCCGCACTGTCGGAGGGTCAGTGCTTAGGGTGAGACGCACTTTCGGAGGATCAGTGCTGAGGGAGCTCCGCACTGTCGAGGGTCAGTATGGAGGGAGAGCCGCACTGTCGGAGGGTCAGTACTGAGGGAGAGCCGAACTGTCGCAGGGTCAGTAAGGAGGGAGTGCTGCACTGTGGGAGGGTCAGTATGGAGGGAGAGCCGCACTGTCGAGGGTCAGTATGGAGGGAGAGCCGCACTGTCGGAGGGTCAGTAATGAGGGAGAGCCGAACTGTCGCAGGGTCAGTACTGAGGGAGAGCCGCACTGTTGGAGGGTCAGTACTGAGGGAGAGCCGCACTGTCGGAGGGTCAGTACTGAGGGAGAGCCGCACTGTTGGAGGGTCAGTACTGAGGGAGAGACGCACTGTCGGAGGGTCAGTGCTGAGGGAGAGCCGCACTGTCGGAGGGTCAGTGCTGAGGGAGAGCCGCACTGTTGGAGGGTCAGTACTGAGGGAGAGCCGCACTGTTGGAGGGTCAGAACTGAGGGAGACCCGCACTGTCGGAGGGTCAGTACTGAGGGAGAGCCGCACTGTCAGAGGGTCAGCACTGAGGGAGAGCCGCACTGTCGGAGGGTCTGTGCTGAGGGACAGCCGCACTGTCGGAGGGTCTGTGCTGAGGGACAGCCGCACTGTCGGAGGGTCTGTGCTGAGGGACAGCCGCACTGTCGGAGGGTCAGTGTTGAGGGAGACTGCACTGTCAGAGTGTCTGTACTGAGGGAGTACGCACTTTCGGAGTGTCAGTGCAGGGGGAGAGCCGCACTGTCGGAGGGTCAGTGCTGAGGGAGAGTCACACTGTCAGAGGGTCAGTACAGAGGGAGAGCCGCACTGTCGGAGGGTCAGTGCTGAGGGAGCACTGCACTGTCGGAGGGTCAGTACTGAAGGAGAGACGCACTGTCGGAGGGTCAGTGCTGAGGGAGAGCCGCACTGTCGGAGGGTCAGTACTGAGGGAGAGCCGCACTGTCGGAGGGTCAGTGCTGAGGGAGAGCTGCACTGTCGGAGGGTCAGTACTGAGGGAGAGCCGCAATGTCGGAGGGTCAGTGCTGAGGGAGAGCCGCACTGTTGGAGGGTCAGTACTGAGGGAGAGCCGCACTGTTGGAGGGTCAGAACTGAGGGAGACCCGCACTGTCAGAGGGTCAGTACTGAGGGAGAGCCGCACTGTCGGAGGGTCAGTGCTGAGGGAGAGCCGCACTGTCAGTGGGTCAGCACTGAGGGAGAGCCGCACTGTCGGAGGGTCTGTGCTGAGGGACAGCCGCACTGTCGGAGGGTCAGTGTTGAGGGAGACTGCACTGTCAGAGGGTCTGTACTGAGGGAGTACGCACTTTCGGAGTGTCAGTGCAGGGGGAGAGCCGCACTGTCGGAGGGTCAGTGCTGAGGGAAAGTCACACTGTCAGAGGGTCAGTAATGAGGGAGAGCCGCACTGTCGGAGGGTCAGTGCTGAGGGAGAGCCGCACTGTCGGAGGGTCAGTGCTGAGGGAGAGCCGGACTGTCGGAGGGTCAGTACGGAGGGAGCGCCGCAGTGTCGGAGTGTCAGTTCGGAGGGAGAGCCGCACTGTCGGAGGTTGAGTGCTGAGAGAGAGCTGCATTGTGGGAGGGTCAGTGCTGAGAGGGAGCCGCATTGTGGGAGGGTCAGTGCTGAGAGGGAGCCGCACTGTCGGAGGGTCAGTGCTGAGGGAGAGCTGCATTGTGGGAGGGTCAGTGCTGAGAGGGAGCCGCACTGTCGGAGGGTCAGTGCTGAGGTAGAGCCGCACTTTCGGAGGGTCAGTACTGAGGGAGCGCCGCACTGTCGGATGGTCAGTACTGAGGGAGCGCAGTACTGTCGGATGGTCAGTACTGAGGGAGAGCCGCACTGTCAGATTGTCTGTGCTATGGGAGAGCCGCACTGTCGGAGGGTCAGTACTGAGGGAGAGCCGCACTGTCGGAGGGTCAGTACTGAGGGAGAGCCACACTGTCGGAGGGTCAGTACTGAGGGAGTGATGCACTGTCGGAGGATCTGTGCTGAGGGAGTCTTGCAATGTCGGAGCGTCAGTGCTGAGGGAGCGCTGCACTGTCAGAGGGTCAGTACTGAGGGAGAGCCGCACTGTCGGACGGTCAGTGCTGAGGGAGAGCCGCACTGTCAGAGGGTCAGTGCTGAGGCAGAGATGCACTGTCGGAGGGTCCGTGCTGAGGGAGAGCCGCAGTGTCGGTGGGTCAGTTCTGAGGGAGAGCTGCACTGTCGGAGGGTCAGTGCTGAGGCATTGCCTCACTGTGGGAGGGTTAGAACTGAGGGAGAGGCGCACTGTCGGAGGGTCAGGACTGAGGGAGAGCCGCACTGTCGGAGGGTCAGTGCTGAGGGTGAGCCGCAGTGTCGGAGGGTCAGTACTGAGGGAGAGCCGCACTTTCGGAGGCTCAGTACTTAAGGAGAGCCGTACTGTTGGAGGGTCTGTGCAGAGGGAGAGCCGCACTGTCGGACGGTCAGTGCTGAGGGAGGGCTGCACTTTCGGAGGGTCAGTACTGAGGGAGCGCCGCACTGTCGGAGGGTCAGTGCTGAGAGAGAGCCGCACTGTCGGAGGGTCAGTACTGAGGGAGAGCCGCACTTTCGGAGGGTCAGTGCTGAGGGAGAGCCACACTTTCGGAAGGTCAGTGCTGAGGGAGAGACGCACTGTCGGAGGGTCCGTACTGAGGGATAGCCGCACTGTCGGAGGGTCAGTACTGAGGGAGCGCCGCACTGTCGGAGGGTCAGTGCTGAGGGAGTGCTGCACTGTCGGAGGGTCAGTGCTGAGGGAGTGCTGCACTGTCGGAGGGTCAGTACTGAGGGAGCCAGCACTGTCAGATTGTCTGTGCTGAGGGAGAGCCGCACTGTGGGAGGGTCAGTTATGAGGGAGCGCCGCATATTCGAAGGGTCAGTACTGAGGAAGTACTGCACTGTCGGAGAGACAGTGCTGAGGGAGAGCCACAATTTCGGAGGGTCAGTACTGAGTGAGCGCAGCACTGTCAGATGGTCTGTGCTGAGGGAGTGCCGCACTGTCAGAGGGTCAGTACTGAGGGAGAGCCGCACTGTCGGAGGGTCAGTAATGAGGGAGCGCCGCACTGTCAGAGGGTCAGTGCTGAGGGAGTGCCGCACTGTCGGAGGGTCAGTACTGAGGGAGAGCCGCACTGTCAGAGGGTCAGTACTGAGGGAGAGCCGCACTGTCGGAGGGTCAGTAATGAGGGAGCGCCGCACTGTCAGATTGTCAGTACTGTGGGAGCGCCGCACTGTCGGAGGGTCAGTAGGGAGGGAGAGCCGTACTTTTGGAGGGTCAGTACTGAGGGAGAGCTGCACTGACGGAGGGTCAGTACTGAGGGAGAGCCGCACTGTGGGAGGGTCATTACTGAGAGGGAGCCGCACTGTCGGAGGGTCAGTGCTTAGGGTGAGACGCACTTTCGGAGGATCAGTGCTGAGGGAGCGCCGCACGGTCGAGGGTCAGTATGGAGGGTGAGCCGCACTGTCGGTAGGGTCAGTACTGAGGGAGAGCCACACTGTCGGAGGGTCTGTACTGAGGGAGAGGCGCACTGTCGGATGGTCAGTACTGAGGGAGAGCCTCACTGTCGGAGGGTCAGTCCTGAGGAATAGCTGCTCCGTCGGAGGGTCAGTACTGAGGGAGAGCCGCACTGTGGGAGGGTCAGTACTAAGGGAGCGCCGCACTGTTGGAGGGTCAGTGCTGAGGGAGAGCCGCACTGTCGGAGGGTCAGTGCTGAGGGAGAGTCGCACTGTTGGAGGGTCAGTACTGAGGGAGAGCCGCACTGTCAGAGGGTCAGTACTGAGGGAGCGCCGCACTGTCGGAGGGTCATTGCTGAGGGAGAGCCGCACTGTCGGAGGGTCAGTACTGAGGGAGAGCTGCACTTTCGGAGGGTCAGTGCTGAGGGAGAGCCGCACTGTCGGAGGGTCAGTACTGAGGGAGAGCCGCACTGTCGGAGGGTCAGTGCTGAGGGAGAGCCTCACTGTCGGAGGGTCAGTTCTGAGGGAGAGCCGCTCCGTCGGACGGTCAGTGCTGAGGGAGAGCCGCACTGTGGGAAGGTCAGTGCTGAGGGAGTGCCGCACTGTGGGGGGGTCAGTACTGAGGGACAGTCGCACTGTCGGAGGGTCAGAACTGAGGGTGAGCCGCACTGTCAGAGGGTCAGTACTGAGGGAGGGCCGCACTGTCGGAGGGTCAGTACTGAGGCACAGTCGCACTGTCGGAGGGTCAGAACTGAGGGAGAGCCGCACTGTCAGAGGGTCAGTACTGAGGGAGAGCCGCACTGTCGGAGGGTCAGTGCTGAGGGAGAGCCGCACTGTCGGAGGGTCAGGACTGAGGGAGAGCCGCACTGTTGGACGGTCAGTACTGAGGGAGAGCCGCACTGTCGGAGGGTCAGTACTGAGAGGGAGCCGCACTGTCGGAGGGTCAGTGCTTAGGGTGAGACGCACTTTCGGAGGATCAGTGCTGAGGGAGAGCTGCACTGTGGGAGGGTCAGTATGGAGGGAGAGCCGCACTGTTGGAGGGTCAGTACTGAGGGACTGCCGCACTGTCGGAGGGTCAGTACTGAGGGAGAGCCGCACTGTTGGAGGGTCAGTACTGAGGGAGAGACGCACTGTCGGAGGGTCAGTGCTGAGGGAGAGCCGCACTGTCGGAGGGTCAGTGCTGAGGGAAAGCCGCACTGTCGGAGGGTCAGTATTGAGGGAGAGCCGCACTGTTGGAGGGTCAGAACTGAGGGAGACCCGCACTGTCGGAGGGTCAGTACTGAGGGAGAGCCGCACTGTCGGAGGGTCAGCACTGAGGGAGAGCCGCACTGTCGGAGGGTCAGTACTGAGGGAGAGCCGCACTGTCGGAGGGTCAGTGTTGAGGGAGACTGCACTGTCAGAGTGTCTGTACTGAGGGAGTACGCACTTTCGGAGTGTCAGTGCAGGGGTAGAGCCGCACTGTCGGAGGGTCAGTACAGAGGGAGAGCTGCACTGTCGGAGGGTCAGTGCTGAGGGAGAGCCGCACTGTCGGAGGGTCAGTGCTGAGGGAGAGTCGCACTGTGGGAGGGTCAGTGCTGAGGGAGAGTCACACTGTCAGAGGGTCAGTACTGAGGGAGAGCCGCAATGTCGGAGGGTCTGTGCTGAGGGAGAGCCGCACTGTCGGAGGGTCAGAAGTGAGGGTGAGCTGCACTGTCGGAATGGCAGTATTGAGAGGGAGCCGCACTGTCGGAGGGTCAGTGCTTAGGGTGAGACGCACTTTCGGAGGATCAGTGCTGAGGGAGCGCCGCACTGTCGAGGGTCAGTATGGAGGGAGAGCCGCACTGTCGAGGGTCAGTATGGAGGGAGAGCCGCACTGTCGGAGGGTCAGTAATGAGGGAGAGCCGAACTGTCGCAGGGTCAGTACTGAGGGAGAGCCGCACTGTTGGAGGGTCAGTGCTGAGGGAGAGCCACAATGTCGGAGGGTCAGTACTGAGGGAGTGCCGCACTGTCGGAGGGTCAGTGCTGAGGGAGAGCCGCACTGTCGGAGGGTCAGTACTGAGGGAGAGCCGCACTGTTGGAGGGTCAGTACTGAGGGAGAGACGCACTGTCGGAGTGTCAGTGCTGAGGGAGAGCCGAACTGTCGGAGGGTCAGTGCTGAGGGAGAGCCGCACTGTTGGAGGGTCAGTATTGAGGGAGAGCCGCACTGCCGGAGGGTCAGTGTTGAGGGAGACTGCACTGTCAGAGGGTCTGTACTGAGGGAGTACGCACTTTCGGAGTGTCAGTGCAGGTGGAGAGCCGCACTGTCGGAGGGTCAGTGATGAGGGAGATTCGCACTGTGGGAGGGTCAGTGCTGAGGGAGAGTCACACTGTCAGAGGGTCAGTACTGAGGGAGAGCCGCAATGTCGGAGGGTCTGTGCTGAGGGAGAGCCGCACTGTCGGAGGGTCAGTGCTGAGGGAGAGCCGCACTGTCGGAGGGTCAGTACTGAGGGAGCGCCGCACTGTCGGAGGGTCAGTGCTGAGGGAGAGCCGCACTGTCGGAAGGTCAGTGCTGAGGGAGTGCTGCACTGTTGGAGGGTCAGTGCTGAGGGAGAGCAGCACTGTCGGAGGGTCAGTGCTGAGGGAGAGACGCACTGTCGGAGGGTCAGTACTGAGGGAGAGCTGCTCTGTCAGAGGGTCAGTGCTGAGGGAGAGCCGCACTGTTGGAGGGTCCGTACTGAGGGAGAGCCGCACTGTCGGAGGGTCAGTACTGAGGGACTGCCGCACTGTCAGAGGGTCAGTACTGAGGGAGAGCCGCACTGTCAGCCGGTCAGTGCTGAGGGAGCGCCGCACTGTCAGATGGTCAGTGCTGAGGGAGTGCTGCACTCTCGGAGGGTCTGTACTGAGGGAGCCAGGACTGTCAGATGGTCAGTGCTGAGGGAGTGCTGCACTGTCGGAGGGTCAGTACTGAGGGAGAGCCGCACTGTGGGAGGGTCAGTTATGAGGGAGCGCCGCATATTCGAAGGGTCAGTAATGAGGGAGAGCCGCACTGTCGGAGAGACAGTGCTGAGAGAGAGCCGCAATGTCGGAGGGTCAGTACTGAGTGAGCGCAGCACTGTCAGATGGTCTGTGCTGAGGGAGAGCCGCACTGTCGGAGGGTCAGTGCTTAGGGACAGCCGCACTGTCGGAGGGTCAGTGCTGAGGGAGTGCTGCACTGTTGGAGGGTCAGTACTGAGGGAGCGCAGCACTGTCAGATTGTCTGCGCTGAGGGAGAGCCGCACTGTGGGAGGGTCATTTATGAGGGAGCGCTGCATATTCGGAGGGTCAGTACTGAGGGAGCGCTGCACTGTTGGAGGGTCTTCGCTGAGGGACAGCCTCACTGTCGGAGGGTCATTTCTGAGGGAGAGCCACTCCGTCGGACGGTCAGTGCTGAGGGATAGCCGCACTGTGGGGGGGTCAGTACTGAGGGAGAGCCGCACTGTGGGAGGTTCAGTACTGAGAGAGAGCTGCACTGTCGGATGGTCAGTACTGAGGGAGAGCCGCACTGTTGGAGGGTCAGCACTGAGGGAGACCCGCACTGTCGGAGGGTCAGTACTGAGGGAGAGCCGCACTGTCGGAGGGTCTGTGCTGAGGGACAGCCGCACTTTCTGAGGGTCAGTGTTGAGGGAGACCGCACTGTCAGAAGGCCTGTACTGAGGGAGTACGCACTTTCGGAGTGTCAGTGCAGGGGGAGAGCCGCACTGTCAGATGGTCAGTGCTGAGGGAGAGCCGCACTGTCAGAGGGTCAGTGCTGAGGGTGAGCTGCACTGTCGGAGGGTCTGTGCTGAGGGAGAGCCGCACTGTCGGAGGGTCAGTAATGAGGGAGAGCCACACTGTCGGAGGGTCAGTACTGAGGGAGAGCCGCACTGTTGGAGGGTCAGCACTGAGGGAGAGCCGCACTGTCGGATGGTCAGTGCTGAGGGAGCGCCGCACTGTCGGATGGTCAGTGCTGAGGGAGAGAGGCACTGTCAGAGGGTCAGTACTGAGGGAGCGCTGCACCTTCGGTGGTTCAGTGCTGAGGGCGGGTCTGTGCTGAGGGAGCGCCGCTCTGTCGGAGGGTCCGTACTGAGAGAGAGCCGCACTGTCAGCCGGTCAGTGCTGAGGGAGCGTGGCCCTGTCGGAGGGTCAGTGCTGAGGGAGTGCTGCACTGTCGGAGGGTCAGTACTGAGGGAGTGCTGCACTGTCGGAGGGTCAGTGCTGAGGGAGTGCTGCACTGTCGGAGGGTCAGTACTGTGGGAGCCAGCACTGTCAGATTGTCTGTGCTGAGGGAGAGCCGCACTGTGGGAGGTTCAGTTATGAGGGAGCGCCGCATATTCGATGGGTCAGTACTGAGGAAGTGCTGCACTGTCGGAGGGACTGTGCTGAGGGAGAGCCGCAATGTCGGAGGGTCAGTACTGAGGGAGCGCAGCACTGTCAGATGGTCTGTGCTGAGGGAGTGCCGCACGGTGGGAGGTTAAGTTATGAGGGATCGCCGCATATTCGGAGGGTCAGTACTGAGGAAGTGCTGCACTGTCGGAGGGTCTGTGCTGAGGGAGAGCCGCACTGTCGGAGGGTCAGTGCTGAGGGTGAGATGCACTTTCGGAGGATCAGTGCTGAGGGAGCGCCGCACTGTCGCAGGGTCAGTATGGAGGGAGAGACGCACTGTTGGAGGGTCAGTACTGAGGGAGAGCCGAACTGTCGGAGGGTCAGTACTGAGGCAGAGAGACACTCTCGGAGGGTCAGTACTGAGGGAGAGCCGCACTGTCGGAGGGTCAGGACTGAGGGATTGCCGTACTGTCGGAGGGTCAGTACGGAGGGAGCGCCTCACTGTCGGAGGGTCAGTACGGAGGGAGCGTCGTACTGTCGGATTGTGAGTGCCGAGGGAGAGCCGAACTGTCGGAGGGACAGTGCTGAGGGAGAGCCGCAGTGTCGGAGGGTCAGTGCTGAGGGAGGCCGAACTGTCGGAGGGTCAGTACTGAGGCAGCGCTGCACTGTCGGAGGGTGAGTGCTGAGGGAGAGCCGCACTGTCGGAGGGTCCATAATGAGGGAGAGCCGCACTGTCGGAGGGTCAGTACTGAGGGGAGTGCCGCACTGTCGGAGGGTCAGTGCTGTGGGAGTGCCGCACTGTCGGAGGGTCAGTGCTGTGGGAGCGCTGCACTGTCAGAGGGTCAGTATGGAGGGAGAGCCGCACTGCCGGAGGGTCAGTACTGAGGGAGTGCCGCACTGTCAGCCGGTCAGTGCTGAGGGAGCGCCGCACTGTCGGACGGTAAGTGCTGAGGGAGGGCTGCACTTTCGGAGGGTCAGTACTGAGGGAGCGCCGCACTGTCGGAGGGTCAGTGCTGAGGGAGAGCCGCACTGTCGGAGGGTCAGTACTGAGGGAGAGCCGCACTGTCGGAGGGTCAGTGCTGAGGGAGAGCCGCACTTTCGGAAGGTCAGTGCTGAGGGAGTGCTGCACTGTCGGAGGGTCAGTGCTGAGGGAGAGCCGCACTGTCGGACGGTCAGTGCTGAGGGAGAGACGCACTGTCGGAGGGTCCGTACTGAGGGATAGCCGCACTGTCGGAGGGTCAGTACTGAGGGAGAGCTGCACTGTCAGCCGGTCAGTGCTGAGGGAGCGCCGCACTGTCGGAGGGTCAGTGCTGAGGGAGTGCTGCACTGTCGGAGGGTCTGTACTGAGGGAGCCCGGACTGTGAGATTGTCTGTGCTGAGGGAGAGCCGCACTGTGGGAGGGTCAGTTATGAGGGAGCGCCGCATATTCGAAGGGTCAGTACTGAGGAAGTGCTGCACTGTCGGAGAGACAGTGCTGAGGGAGAGCCGCAAGTTCGGAGGGTCAGTACTGAGTGAGCGCAGCACTGTCAGATGGTCTGTGCTGAGGGAGAGCCGCACTGTCGGAGGGTCAGTGCTTAGGGAGAGCCGCAGTGTCGGAGGGTCAGTGCTGAGGCAGCGCCACACTGTCAGAGGGTCAGTGCTGAGGGAGTGCCGCACTGTCGGAGGGTCAGTGCTGAGGTAGAGCCGCACTTTCGGAGGGTCAGTGCTGAGGTAGAGCCGCACTTTCGGAGGGTCAGTACTGAGGGAGCGCCGCACTGTCGGAGGGTCAGTGCTGAGAGAGAGCCACAGTGTCGGAGGGTCAGTAATGAGGGAGAGCCGCACTGTCGGAGGGTCAGTACTGAGGGAGCGCAGTACTGTCGGATGGTCAGTACTGAGGGAGAGCCGCACTGTCAGATTGTCTGTGCTATGGGAGAGCCGCACTGTCGGAGGGTCAGTACTGAGGGAGAGCCGCACTGTCGGAGGTTCAGTACAGAGGGAGAGCCGCACTGTCGGAGGGTCAGTACTGAGGGAGAGCCACACTGTCGGAGGGTCAGTACTGAGGGAGTGATGCACTGTCGGAGGATCTGTGCTGAGGGAGTCTTGCAATGTCGGAGCGTCAGTGCTGAGGGAGCGCTGCACTGTCAGAGGGTCAGTACTGAGGGAGAGCCGCACTGTCGGACGGTCAGTGCTGAGGGAGAGCCGCACTGTCGGAGGGTCAGTGCTGAGGCAGAGATGCACTGTCGGAGGGTCCGTGCTGAGGGAGAGCCACAGTGTCGGTGGGTCAGTTCTGAGGGAGAGCTGCACTGTCGGAGGGTCAGTGCTGAGGCATTGCCTCACTGTGGGAGGGTTAGAACTGAGGGAGAGGCGCACTGTCGGAGGGTCAGTACTGAGGGAGAGCCGCACTGTCGGAGGGTCAGAACTGAGGGAACGCCGCACTGTCGGAGGGTCAGTGCTGAGGGAGAGCCGCACTGTCGGAGGGTCAGTACTGAGAGAGAGCTGCACTTTCGGAGGGTCAGTGCTGAGGGAGAACCGCACTGTAGGAGGGTCAGTACTGAGGGAGAGCCGCACTGTCGGAGGGTCAGTGCTGAGGGAGAGCCGCACTGTCGGATGGTCAGTACTGAGGGAGAGCCGCACTGTCGGAGGGTGAGTACTGAGGGAGAGCCGCACTGTGGGAGGGTCAGTACTGAGAGGGAGCCGCACTGTCGGAGGGTCAGTGCTTAGGGTGAGACGCACTTTCGGAGGATCAGTGCTGAGGGAGCTCCGCACTGTCGAGGGTCAGTATGGAGGGAGAGCCGCACTGTCGGAGGGTCAGTACTGAGGGAGAGCCGAACTGTCGCAGGGTCAGTAATGAGGGAGTGCTGCACTGTGGGAGGGTCAGTATGGAGGGAGAGCCGCACTGTCGAGGGTCAGTATGGAGGGAGAGCCGCACTGTCGGAGGGTCAGTAATGAGGGAGAGCCGAACTGTCGCAGGGTCAGTACTGAGGGAGAGCCGCACTGTTGGAGGGTCAGTACTGAGGGAGAGCCGCACTGTCGGAGGGTCAGTACTGAGGGAGAGCCGCACTGTTGGAGGGTCAGTACTGAGGGAGAGCCGCAGTGTCGGAGGGTCAGTACTGAGGGAGAGCCGCACTGTCAGAGGGTCAGTACTGAGGGAGAGCCGCAGTGTCGGAGGGTCAGTGCTGAGGTAGAGCCGCACTTTCGGAGGGTCAGTGCTGAGGTAGAGCCGCACTTTCGGAGGGTCAGTACTGAGGGAGCGCCGCACTGTCGGAGGGTCAGTGCTGAGAGAGAGCCACAGTGTCGGAGGGTCAGTAATGAGGGAGAGCCGCACTGTCGGAGGGTCAGTACTGAGGGAGCGCAGTACTGTCGGATGGTCAGTACTGAGGGAGAGCCGCACTGTCAGATTGTCTGTGCTATGGGAGAGCCGCACTGTCGGAGGGTCAGTACTGAGGGAGAGCCGCACTGTCGGAGGTTCAGTACAGAGGGAGAGCCGCACTGTCGGAGGGTCAGTACTGAGGGAGAGCCACACTGTCGGAGGGTCAGTACTGAGGGAGTGATGCACTGTCGGAGGATCTGTGCTGAGGGAGTCTTGCAATGTCGGAGCGTCAGTGCTGAGGGAGCGCTGCACTGTCAGAGGGTCAGTACTGAGGGAGAGCCGCACTGTCGGACGGTCAGTGCTGAGGGAGAGCCGCACTGTCGGAGGGTCAGTGCTGAGGCAGAGATGCACTGTCGGAGGGTCCGTGCTGAGGGAGAGCCACAGTGTCGGTGGGTCAGTTCTGAGGGAGAGCTGCACTGTCGGAGGGTCAGTGCTGAGGCATTGCCTCACTGTGGGAGGGTTAGAACTGAGGGAGAGGCGCACTGTCGGAGGGTCAGTGCTGAGGGAGAGCCGCACTGTCGGAGGGGTCAGTACTGAGAGAGAGCTGCACTTTCGGAGGGTCAGTGCTGAGGGAGAACCGCACTGTAGGAGGGTCAGTACTGAGGGAGAGCCGGACTGTCGGAGGGTCAGTACTGAGGGAGAGCCGCACTGTCGGAGGGTCAGTACTGAGGGAGAGCCGCAAGTGTCGGAGGGTCAGTGCTGAGGGAGAGCCGCACTGTCGGAGGGTCAGTGCTGAGGGAGAGCCGCACTGTCGGATGGTCAGTACTGAGGGAGAGCCGCACTGTCGGAGGGTCAGTACTGAGGGAGAGCCGCACTGTGGGAGGGTCAGTACTGAGAGGGAGCCGCACTGTCGGAGGGTCAGTGCTTAGGGTGAGACGCACTTTCGGAGGATCAGTGCTGAGGGAGCTCCGCACTGTCGAGGGTCAGTATGGAGGGAGAGCCGCACTGTCGGAGGGTCAGTACTGAGGGAGAGCCGAACTGTCGCAGGGTCAGTAAGGAGGGAGTGCTGCACTGTGGGAGGGTCAGTATGGAGGGAGAGCCGCACTGTCGAGGGTCAGTATGGAGGGAGAGCCGCACTGTCGGAGGGTCAGTAATGAGGGAGAGCCGAACTGTCGCAGGGTCAGTACTGAGGGAGAGCCGCACTGTTGGAGGGTCAGTACTGAGGGAGAGCCGCACTGTCGGAGGGTCAGTACTGAGGGAGAGCCGCACTGTTGGAGGGTCAGTACTGAGGGAGAGACGCACTGTCGGAGGGTCAGTGCTGAGGGAGAGCCGCACTGTCGGAGGGTCAGTGCTGAGGGAGAGCCGCACTGTTGGAGGGTCAGTACTGAGGGAGAGCCGCACTGTTGGAGGGTCAGAACTGAGGGAGACCCGCACTGTCGGAGGGTCAGTACTGAGGGAGAGCCGCACTGTCAGAGGGTCAGCACTGAGGGAGAGCCGCACTGTCGGAGGGTCTGTGCTGAGGGACAGCCGCACTGTCGGAGGGTCTGTGCTGAGGGACAGCCGCACTGTCGGAGGGTCTGTGCTGAGGGACAGCCGCACTGTCGGAGGGTCAGTGTTGAGGGAGACTGCACTGTCAGAGTGTCTGTACTGAGGGAGTACGCACTTTCGGAGTGTCAGTGCAGGGGGAGAGCCGCACTGTCGGAGGGTCAGTGCTGAGGGAGAGTCACACTGTCAGAGGGTCAGTACAGAGGGAGAGCCGCACTGTCGGAGGGTCAGTGCTGAGGGAGCACTGCACTGTCGGAGGGTCAGTACTGAAGGAGAGACGCACTGTCGGAGGGTCAGTGCTGAGGGAGAGCCGCACTGTCGGAGGGTCAGTACTGAGGGAGAGCCGCACTGTCGGAGGGTCAGTGCTGAGGGAGAGCTGCACTGTCGGAGGGTCAGTACTGAGGGAGAGCCGCAATGTCGGAGGGTCAGTGCTGAGGGAGAGCCGCACTGTTGGAGGGTCAGTACTGAGGGAGAGCCGCACTGTTGGAGGGTCAGAACTGAGGGAGACCCGCACTGTCAGAGGGTCAGTACTGAGGGAGAGCCGCACTGTCGGAGGGTCAGTGCTGAGGGAGAGCCGCACTGTCAGTGGGTCAGCACTGAGGGAGAGCCGCACTGTCGGAGGGTCTGTGCTGAGGGACAGCCGCACTGTCGGAGGGTCAGTGTTGAGGGAGACTGCACTGTCAGAGGGTCTGTACTGAGGGAGTACGCACTTTCGGAGTGTCAGTGCAGGGGGAGAGCCGCACTGTCGGAGGGTCAGTGCTGAGGGAAAGTCACACTGTCAGAGGGTCAGTAATGAGGGAGAGCCGCACTGTCGGAGGGTCAGTGCTGAGGGAGAGCCGCACTGTCGGAGGGTCAGTGCTGAGGGAGAGCCGGACTGTCGGAGGGTCAGTACGGAGGGAGCGCCGCAGTGTCGGAGTGTCAGTTCGGAGGGAGAGCCGCACTGTCGGAGGTTGAGTGCTGAGAGAGAGCTGCATTGTGGGAGGGTCAGTGCTGAGAGGGAGCCGCATTGTGGGAGGGTCAGTGCTGAGAGGGAGCCGCACTGTCGGAGGGTCAGTGCTGAGGGAGAGCTGCATTGTGGGAGGGTCAGTGCTGAGAGGGAGCCGCACTGTCGGAGGGTCAGTGCTGAGGTAGAGCCGCACTTTCGGAGGGTCAGTACTGAGGGAGCGCCGCACTGTCGGATGGTCAGTACTGAGGGAGCGCAGTACTGTCGGATGGTCAGTACTGAGGGAGAGCCGCACTGTCAGATTGTCTGTGCTATGGGAGAGCCGCACTGTCGGAGGGTCAGTACTGAGGGAGAGCCGCACTGTCGGAGGGTCAGTACTGAGGGAGAGCCACACTGTCGGAGGGTCAGTACTGAGGGAGTGATGCACTGTCGGAGGATCTGTGCTGAGGGAGTCTTGCAATGTCGGAGCGTCAGTGCTGAGGGAGCGCTGCACTGTCAGAGGGTCAGTACTGAGGGAGAGCCGCACTGTCGGACGGTCAGTGCTGAGGGAGAGCCGCACTGTCAGAGGGTCAGTGCTGAGGCAGAGATGCACTGTCGGAGGGTCTGTGCTGAGGGAGAGCCGCAGTGTCGGTGGGTCAGTTCTGAGGGAGAGCTGCACTGTCGGAGGGTCAGTGCTGAGGCATTGCCTCACTGTGGGAGGGTTAGAACTGAGGGAGAGGCGCACTGTCGGAGGGTCAGGACTGAGGGAGAGCCGCACTGTCGGAGGGTCAGTGCTGAGGGTGAGCCGCAGTGTCGGAGGGTCAGTACTGAGGGAGAGCCGCACTTTCGGAGGCTCAGTACTTAAGGAGAGCCGTACTGTTGGAGGGTCTGTGCAGAGGGAGAGCCGCACTGTCGGACGGTCAGTGCTGAGGGAGGGCTGCACTTTCGGAGGGTCAGTACTGAGGGAGCGCCGCACTGTCGGAGGGTCAGTGCTGAGAGAGAGCCGCACTGTCGGAGGGTCAGTACTGAGGGAGAGCCGCACTTTCGGAGGGTCAGTGCTGAGGGAGAGCCACACTTTCGGAAGGTCAGTGCTGAGGGAGAGACGCACTGTCGGAGGGTCCGTACTGAGGGATAGCCGCACTGTCGGAGGGTCAGTACTGAGGGAGCGCCGCACTGTCGGAGGGTCAGTGCTGAGGGAGTGCTGCACTGTCGGAGGGTCAGTGCTGAGGGAGTGCTGCACTGTCGGAGGGTCAGTACTGAGGGAGCCAGCACTGTCAGATTGTCTGTGCTGAGGGAGAGCCGCACTGTGGGAGGGTCAGTTATGAGGGAGCGCCGCATATTCGAAGGGTCAGTACTGAGGAAGTACTGCACTGTCGGAGAGACAGTGCTGAGGGAGAGCCACAATTTCGGAGGGTCAGTACTGAGTGAGCGCAGCACTGTCAGATGGTCTGTGCTGAGGGAGTGCCGCACTGTCAGAGGGTCAGTACTGAGGGAGAGCCGCACTGTCGGAGGGTCAGTAATGAGGGAGCGCCGCACTGTCAGAGGGTCAGTGCTGAGGGAGTGCCGCACTGTCGGAGGGTCAGTACTGAGGGAGAGCCGCACTGTCAGAGGGTCAGTACTGAGGGAGAGCCGCACTGTCGGAGGGTCAGTAATGAGGGAGCGCCGCACTGTCAGATTGTCAGTACTGTGGGAGCGCCGCACTGTCGGAGGGTCAGTAGGGAGGGAGAGCCGTACTTTTGGAGGGTCAGTACTGAGGGAGAGCTGCACTGACGGAGGGTCAGTACTGAGGGAGAGCCGCACTGTGGGAGGGTCATTACTGAGAGGGAGCCGCACTGTCGGAGGGTCAGTGCTTAGGGTGAGACGCACTTTCGGAGGATCAGTGCTGAGGGAGCGCCGCACGGTCGAGGGTCAGTATGGAGGGTGAGCCGCACTGTCGGGTAGGGGTCAGTACTGAGGGAGAGCCACACTGTCGGAGGGTCTGTACTGAGGGAGAGGCGCACTGTCGGATGGTCAGTACTGAGGGAGAGCCTCACTGTCGGAGGGTCAGTCCTGAGGAATAGCTGCTCCGTCGGAGGGTCAGTACTGAGGGAGAGCCGCACTGTGGGAGGGTCAGTACTAAGGGAGCGCCGCACTGTTGGAGGGTCAGTGCTGAGGGAGAGCCGCACTGTCGGAGGGTCAGTGCTGAGGGAGAGTCGCACTGTTGGAGGGTCAGTACTGAGGGAGAGCCGCACTGTCAGAGGGTCAGTACTGAGGGAGCGCCGCACTGTCGGAGGGTCATTGCTGAGGGAGAGCCGCACTGTCGGAGGGTCAGTACTGAGGGAGAGCTGCACTTTCGGAGGGTCAGTGCTGAGGGAGAGCCGCACTGTCGGAGGGTCAGTACTGAGGGAGAGCCGCACTGTCGGAGGGTCAGTGCTGAGGGAGAGCCTCACTGTCGGAGGGTCAGTTCTGAGGGAGAGCCGCTCCGTCGGACGGTCAGTGCTGAGCCCCCCCACAGTGGGAAGGTCTGTGTG
>JANJGN010005075.1:0-27104 GCA_026770705.1 Isurus oxyrinchus
CATGGAAAAACACCAACAAATTCAACAACAACCTCAACATTGGAAAAACAACAACAACCTCGACATTGAAAAACAACCAACAAATTCAACAACAACCTCAACATTAAAAACAACAACAACCTCAACATTGAAAAACACCAACATATTCAACAACAACCTCAACGTTGAAAAACACATACAAATTCAACAACAACTTCAACATTGAAAAACACCAACAAATTCAACAACAACCTCGACATTGAAAAACACCAACAAATTCAACAACAACCTCAACATTGAAAAAACTACAACAACCTGAACATTGAAAAACACCAACAAAAACAACAACAACCCTCAACTTTGAAAAACAACAACAACCTCAACATTGAAAAACAGCAACAAATTCAACAACAACCTGAGCATTGAAAACACCAACAAATTCAACAACAACCTCAACATTGAAAAACAACAACAACCTCAACATTGAAAAACAACAACAACCTCAACAATTGAAAAACACCAACAAATTCAACAACAACCTCAACATTGAAAAACAACAACAACCTCAACATTGAAAAACACCAACAAATTCAACAACAACATCAACATTGAAAAACACCAACAAATTCAACAACAACCTCGAAAATTGAAAAACACCAACAAATTCAACAACAACCTCAACATTGAAAACACCAACAACCTCAACATTGAAAAACAACAACAACCTCAAACATTGAAAAACACCAACAAATTCAAAAACAACCTCAACATTGAAAAACAACAAACAACCTCAACATTGAAAAATACCAACAAATTCAACACCAACCTCAACATTGAAAAACACAAAGAAATTCAACAACAAACTCAATATTGAAAAACAACAACAACCTCAACATTGAAAAACACCAACAAATTCAACAACAACCTCAACATTGAAAAACACCAACAAATTCAACAACAACCTCAACATTGAAAAACAACAACAACCTCAACATTGAAAAACACCAACAAATTCAACAACAACCTCAAAAATTAAAACACCAACAAATTCAACAACAACCTCAACATTGAAAAACACCAACAAATTAAACATCAACCTCAACTTTGAAAAACAACAACAACCTCAACATGGAAAAACACCAACAAATTCAACAACAACCTCAACATTGAAAAACAACAGCAACTTCAAAATTGAAAAACACCAACAAATTCAACAACAACCTCAACATTGAAAAACAACAACAACCTCAACATTGAAAAACACCAACAAATTCAACAACAACTTCAACATTGAAAAAAACCAAACAAATTCAACAACAACCTCAACATTGAAAAACAACCAACAACCTCAACAATGAAAAACACCAACAAATTCAACAACAACTTCAACATTGAAGAACACCAACAAATTCAACAACAACCTCGAATTTGAAAAACACCAACAAATTCAGAAACAACCTCAACATTGAAAAACAACAACAACCTCAACATTGAAAAACACCAACAAATTCAACAACAACCTCAACACTAGAAAAACAACAACAACCTCAACATTGAAAAAACACCAACAAATTTCAACAACAACCTCAACAATGAAAAACACCAACAAATTCAACAACAACCTCAACATTGAAAAACACCAACAAATTCAACAACAACCTCAACATTGAAAAACAACAACAACCTCCAAATTGAAAAAACACCAACAAATTCAACAAAAACCTCAACATTTAAAGACAACAACAACCTCAACATTGAAAAACACCAACAAATTCAACAACAACCTCAACAATGAAAAACACCAACAAATTCAACAACAACTTCAACATTGAAAAACATGAACAAATTCAACAACAACCTCGACATTGAAAAACACCAACAAAAATTCATAAACAACCTCAAAATTGAAAAACTACAACAACCTCAACACTGAAAAGCACCAACAAATACAACAACAACCTCCACATTGAAAAACAACAACAACCTCAACATTGAAAAACACCAACAATTTCAACAACAACCTCAACATCGAAAAACAACACCAACCTCAACGTTGAAAACACAACAACAACCTCAACATTGAAAAACACCAACAAATTCAACAACAACCTCAACATTGAAAAACACCAACAAATTCAACAACAACTTCAACATTGAAAAACACCAACAAATTCAACAACAACCTCGAAATTGAAAAACACCAACAAATTCAACAACAACCTCAACATTGAAAAACAACAACAACCTCAACATTGAAAAACACCAACAAATTCAACAACAACCTCAACATTGAAAAACAACAACGACCTCAACATTGAAAAAAACCAACAAATTCAACAACAACCTCAACATTGAAAAACACCAACAAATTCAACAACAACCTCAACATCGAAAAACAACAACAACCTCAACATTGAAAAACAACAACAACCTCAACATTGAAAAACACCAACAAATTCAACAACAACCTCAACATTGAAAAACAACAACAACCTCAACATTGAAAAACACCAACAAATTCAACTGCAGCTTCAACATTGAAAAACACCAACAAATTCAACAACAACCTCGAAATTGAAAAACACCAACAAATTCAACAACAACCTCAACATTGAAAAACAACAACAACCTCAACATTGAAAAACACCAACAAATTCAACAACAACCTGAACAATGAAAAACAACAACAAATTCAACAACAACCTCAACATTGAAAAACACCAACAAATTTAACAACAAGCTCAAACTTGAAAAACAACAACAACCTCAACATGGAAAAACACCAACAAATTCAACAACAACCTCAACATTGAAAAACAACAACAACCTCAAAATTGAAAAACACCAACAAATTCAAAAACAACCTCAACATTGAAAAACAACAACAACCTCAACATTGAAAAACACCAACAAATTCAACAACAACCTCAACATTGAAAAACACATACAAATTCAACAACAACTTCAACATTGAAAAACACCAACAAATTCAACAACAACCTCGACATTGAAAAACACCAACAAATTCAACAACAACCTCAACATTGAAAAACTACAACAACCTCAACATTGAAAAACACCAACAAATACAACAACAACCTCAACATTGAAAAACAACAACAACCTCAACATTGAAAAAAGCAACAAATTCAACAACAACCTCAGCTTTGAAAAACACCAACAAATACAACAACAACCTCAACATTGAAAAACAACAACAACCTCAACATTGAAAAACAACAACAACCTCAACATTGAAAAACACCAACAAATTCAACAACAACCTCAACATTGAAAAACAACTACAACCTCAACATTGAAAAACACCAACAAATTCAACAACAACCTCAACAATGAAAAAAACCAACAAATTCAACAACAACCTCAACATTGAAAAACACCAACAAATTTAACAACAACCTCAAACGTACAAAAGAACAACAAACTCAACATGGAAAAACACCAACAAATTCAACAACAACCTCAACATTGAAAAACAACAACAACCTCGACATTGAAAAACACCAACAAATTCAACAACAACCTCAACATTTAAAAACAACAACAACCTCAACATTGAAAAACACCAACATATTCAACAACAACCTCAACGTTGAAAAACACATACAAATTCAACAACAACTTCAACATTGAAAAACACCAACAAATTCAACAACAACCTCGACATTGAAAAACACAAACAAATTCAACAACAACCTCAACATTGAAAAACTACAACAACCTCAACATTGAAAAACACCAACAAATACAACAACAACCTCAACTTTGAAAAACAACAACAACCTCAACATTGAAAAACAGCAAAAAATTCAACAACAACCTGAGCATTGAAAAACACCAACAAATTCAACAACAACCTCAACATTGAAAAACAACAACAACCTCAACATTGAAAAACAACAACAACCTCAACATTGAAAAACACCAACAAATTCAACAACAACCTCAACATTGAAAAACAACAACAACCTCAACATTGAAAAACACCAACAAATTCAACAACAACATCAACATTGAAAAACACCAACAAATTCAACAACAACCTCGAAATTGAAAAACACCAACAAATTCAACAACAACCTCAACATTGAAAAACACCAACAACCTCAACATTGAAAAACAACAACAACCTCAGCATTGAAAAACACCAACAAATTCAACAACCTCAACATTGAAAAACAACAACAACCTCAACATTGAAAAACACCAACAAATTCAAAAACAACCTCAACATTGAAAAACAACAACAACCTCAACATTGAAAAATACCAACAAATTCAACACCAACCTCAACATTGAAAAACACAAAGAAATTCAACAACAAACTCAATATTGAAAAACAACAACAACCTCAACATTGAAAAACACCAACAAATTCAACAACAACCTCAACATTGAAAAACACCAACAAATTCAACAACAACCTCAACATTGAAAAACAACAACAACCTCAACATTGAAAAACACCAACAAATTCAACAACAACCTCAAAAATTAAAAACACCAACAAATTCAACAACAACCTCAACATTGAAAAACACCAACAAATTAAACATCAACCTCAACTTTGAAAAACAACAACAACTTCAACATGGAAAAACACCAGCAAATTCAACAACAACCTCAACATTGAAAAACAACAACAACTTCAAAATTGAAAAACACCAACAAATTCAACAACAACCTCAACATTGAAAAACAACAACAACCTCAACATTGAAAAACACCAACAAATTCAACAACAACTTCAACATTGAAAAAAACCAACAAATTCAACAACAACCTCAACATTGAAAAACAACAACAACCTCAACAATGAAAAACACCAACAAATTCCACAACAACTTCAACATTGAAGAACACCAACAAATTCAACAACAAGCTCGAAATTGAAAAACACCAACAAATTCAGAAACAACCTCAACATTGAAAAACAACAACAACCTCAACATTGAAAAACACCAACAAATTCAACAACAACCTCAACATTGAAAAACAACAACAACCTCAACATTGAAAAACACCAACAAATTCAAAAACAACCTCAACAATGAAAAACACCAACAAATTCAACAACAACCTCAACATTGAAAAACACCAACAAATTCAACAACAACCTCAACATTGAAAAACAACAACAACCTCCAAATTGAAAAACACCAACAAATTCAACAACAACCTCAACATTCAAAGACAACAACAACCTCAACATTGAAAAACACCAACAAATTCAACAACAATCTCAACAATGAAAAACACCAACAAATTCAACAACAACTTCAACATTGAAAAACACCAACAAATTCAACAACAACCTCGACATTGAAAAACACCAACAAATTCATAAACAACCTCAAAATTGAAAAACTACAACAACCTCAACACTGAAAAGCACCAACAAATACAACAACAACCTCCACATTGAAAAACAACAACAACCTCAACATTGAAAAACACCAACAATTTCAACAACAACCTCAACATCGAAAAACAACAACAACCTCAACGTTGAAAAACAACAACAACCTCAACATTGAAAAACAACAACAAATTCAACAACAACCTCAACATTGAAAAACACCAACAAATTCAACAACAACTTCAACATTGAAAAACACCAACAAATTCAACAACAACCTCGAAATTGAAAAACACCAACAAATTCAACAACAACCTCAACATTGAAAAACAACAACAACCTCAACATTGAAAAACACCAACAAATTCAACAACAACCTCAACATTGAAAAACAACAACAACCTCAACATTGAAAAAAACCAACAAATTCAACAACAACCTCAACATTGAAAAACACCAACAAATTCAACAACAACCTCAACATCGAAAAACAACAACAACCTCAACATTGAAATACAACAACAACCTCAACATTGAAAAACACCAACAAATTCAACAACAACCTCAACATTGAAAAACAACAACAACCTCAACATTGAAAAAAACCAACAAATTCAACTGCAGCTTCAACATTGAAAAACACCAACAAATTCAACAACAACCTCGAAATTGAAAAACACCAACAAATTCAACAACAACCTCAACATTGAAAAACAACAACAACCTCAACATTGAAAAACACCAACAAATTCAACAACAACCTCAACATTGAAAAACAACAACAACCTCAACATTGAAAAACACCAACAAATTCAACAACAACCTCAACATTGAAAAACACCAACAAATTTAACAACAATCTCAAACTTGAAAAACAACAACAACCTCAACATGGAAATACACCAACAAATTCAACAACAACCTCAACATTGAAAAACAACAACAACCTCAAAATTGAAAAACACCAACAAATTCAAAAACAACCTCAACATTGAAAAACAACAACAACCTCAACATTGAAAAACACCAACAAATTCAACAACAACCTCAACATTGAAAAACACATACAAATTCAACAACAACTTCAACATTGAAAAACACCAACAAATTCAACAACAACCTCGACATTGAAAAACACCAACAAATTCAACAACAACCTCAACATTGAAAAACTACAACAACCTCAACATTGAAAAACACCAACAAATACAACAACAACCTCAACATTGAAAAACAACAACAACCTCAACATTGAAAAAAGCAACAAATTCAACAACAACCTCAGCTTTGAAAAACACCAACAAATACAACAACAACCTCAACATTGAAAAACAACAACAACCTCAACATTGAAAAACAACAACAACCTCAACATTGAAAAACACCAACAAATTCAACAACAACCTCAACATTGAAAAACAACTACAACCTCAACATTGAAAAACACAAACAAATTCAACAACAACTTCAACATTGATAAACACCAACAAATTCAACAACAATCTCGAAATTGAAAAACTCCAACAAATTCAACAACAACCTCAACATTGAAAAACAACAACAACCTCAACATTGAAAAACACCAACAAATTCAACAACCTCAACATTGAAAAACAACAACAACCTCAACATTGAAAAACACCAACAAATTCAAAAACAACCTCAACATTGAAAAACAACAACAAACTCAACATTGAAAAATACCAACAAATTCAACACCAACCTCAACATTGAAAAACACAAACAAATTCAACAACAACCTCAATATTGAAAAAGAACAACAACCTCAACATTGAAAAACACCAACAAATTCAACAACAACCTCAACATTGAAAAACAACAAGAACCTCAAAATTGAAAAACACCAACAAATTCAACAACAACCTCAACATATAAAAACAACAACAACCTCAACATTGAAAAACACATACAAATTAGCAACAACTTCAACATTGAAAAACACCAACAAATTCAACAACAACCTCAACATTGAAAAACTACAACAACCTCAACATTGAAAAACACCAACAAATACAACAACAACCTCAACATTGAAAAACAACAACAACCTCAACATTGAAACACAGCAACAAATTCAACAACAACCTGAGCATTGAAAAACACCAACAAATTCAAAAACAACCTCAACATTGAAAAACAACAACAACCTCAACATTGAAAAATACCAACAAATTCAACAACAACCTCAACACTGAGAAACACAAACAAATTCAACAACAACCTCAATATTGAAAAAGAACAACAACCTCAACATTGAAAAACACCAACAAATTCAACAACAACCTCAACATTGAAAAACAACAACAACCTCAAAATTGAAAAACACCAACAAATTCAACAACAACCTCAACATTTAAAAACAACAACAACCTCAACATTGAAAAACACATACAAATTCAACAACAACTTCAACATTGAAAAACACCAACAAATTCAACAACAACCTCGACATTGAAAAACACCAACAAATACAACAGCCTCAACATTGAAAAACAACAACAACCTCAACATTGAAAAACACCAACAAATTCAACAACAACTTCAACATTTAAGAACACCAACAAATTCAACAACAACCTCGAAATTGAAAAACACCAACAATTTCAACAACAACCTCAACATTGAAAAACACCAACAAATTCAACAACAACCTCAACAGTGAAAAACAACAACAACCTCAACGTTGAAAAACACCAACAAATTCAACAACAACCTCAACAATGAAAAACACCAACAAATTCAACAACAACCTCAACATTGAAAAACACCAACAAATTTAACAACAACCTTAACTTTGAAAAACAACAATAACCTCAACATGGAAAAACACCAACAAATTCAACAACAACCTCAACATTGAAAAACAACAACAAACTCAAAATTGAAAAACACCAACAAATTCAACAACAACCTCAACATTTAAAGACACCAACAAATTCAACAACAACCTCAACAATGCAAAACACCAACAAATTCAACAACAACTTCTACATTGAAAAACACCAACAAATTCAACAACAACCTCGACATTGAAAAACACCAACAAATTCAACAACAACCTCAACATTGAAAAACTACAACAACCTCAACATTGAAAAGCACCAACAAATACAACAACAACCTCAACATTGAAAAACAACAAAAAACCTCAACATTGAAAAACACCAACAAATTCAACAACAACCTCAATATCGAAAAACAACAACAACCTCAACATTGAAAAACAACAACAACCTCAACATTGAAAAACACCAACAAATTCAACAACAACCTCAACATTGAAAAACAACAACAACCTCAACATTGAAAAACACCAACAAATTCAACAACAACTTCAACATTGAAAAACACCAACAAATTCAACAACAACCTGAACATTGAAAAACACCAACAAATTCAACAACAACCTCAATATTGAAAAACACCAACATATTTAACAACAACCTCAACTTTGAAAAACAACTACAACCTCAGCATGGAAAAACACCAACAAATTCAACAACAACCTCAACATTGAAAAACAACAACAACCTCAAAATTGAAAAAAACAAACAAATTCAACAACAACCTCAACAATGAAAAACACCAACAAATTCAACAACAACTTCAACATTGAAAAACACCAACAAATTCAACAACACCCTCGACATAGAAAAACACCAACAAATTCAACAACAACCTCAACATTGAAAAACTACAGCAACCTCAACATTGAAAAGCACCAACAAATACAACAACCTCAACATTGAAAAACAACAACCTCAACATTGAAAAACTCCAACAAATTCAACAACAACCTCAACATCGAAAAACAACAACAACCTCAACATTGAAAAACATCAACAACCTCAACATTGAAAAACACCAACAAATACAACAACCTCAACATTGAAAAACAACATCAACCTCAACATTGAAAAACACCAACAAATTCAACAACAACTTCAACATTGAAGAACACCAACAAATTCAACAACAACCTCGAAATTGAAAAACACCAACAATTTCAACAACAACCTCAACATTGAAAAACACCAACAAATTCAACAACAACCTCAACAGTGAAAAACAACAACAACCTCAACGTTGAAAAACACCAACAAATTCAACAACAACCTCAACAATGAAAAACACCAACAAATTCAACAACAACCTCAACATTGAAAAACACCAACAAATTTAACAACAACCTTAACTTTGAAAAACAACAATAACCTCAACATGGAAAAACACCAACAAATTCAACAACAACCTCAACATTGAAAAACAACAACAACCTCAACATTGAAAAACACCAACAAATTCAACAACAACCTCAACATTTAAAGACACCAACAAATTCAACAACAACCTCAACAATGCAAAACACCAACAAATTCAACAACAACTTCAACATTGAAAAACACCAACAAATTCAACAACAACCTCGACATTGAAAAACACCAACAAATTCAACAACAACCTCAACATTGAAAAACTACAACAACCTCAACATTGAAAAGCACCAGCAAATACAACAACAACCTCAACATTGAAAAACAACAACAACCTCAACATTGAAAAACACCAACAAATTCAACAACAACCTCAACATCGAAAAACAACAACAACCTCAACATTGAAAAACAACAACAACCTCAACATTGAAAAACACCAACAAATTCAACAACAACCTCAACATTGAAAAACAACAACAACCTCAACATTGAAAAACACCAACAAATTCAACAACAACTTCAACATTGAAAAACACCAACAAATTCAACAACAACCTGAACATTGAAAAACACCAACAAATTCAACAACAACCTCAACATTGAAAAACACCAACATATTTAACAACAACCTCAACTTTGAAAAACAACAACAACCTCAGCATGGAAAAA
Source organism: Isurus oxyrinchus (assembly GCA_026770705.1). NCBI lineage: Eukaryota > Metazoa > Chordata > Chondrichthyes > Lamniformes > Lamnidae > Isurus > Isurus oxyrinchus. The sequence continues at coordinate 10,267 of JANJGN010005075.1, forward strand.
CACCAACAAATTCAACAACAACCTCAACACTGAAAAACAACAACAACCTCAAAATTGAAAAAAACAAACAAATTCAACAACAACCTCAACAATGAAAAACACCAACAAATTCAACAACAACTTCAACATTGTAAAACACCAACAAATTCAACAACACCCTCGACATAGAAAAACACCAACAAATTCAACAACAACCTCAACATTGAAAAACTACAACAACCTCAACATTGAAAAGCACCAACAAATACAACAACCTCAACATTGAAAAACAACAACCTCAACATTGAAAAACACCAACAAATTCAACAACAACCTCAACATCGAAAAACAACAACAACCTCAACATTGAAAAACATCAACAACCTCAACATTGAAAAACACCAACAAATTCAACAACAACCTCAACATTGAAAAACAACAACAACCTCAACATTGAAAAACACCAACAAATTCAACAACAACTTCAACATTGAAAAACACCAACAAATTCAACAACAACCTCGAAATTGAAAAACACCAACAAATTCAACAACAACCTCAACATTGAAAAACAACAACAACCTCAACATTGAAAAACACCAACAAATTCAACAACAACCTCAACATTGAAAAACAACAACAACCTCAACATTGAAAAACACCAACAAATTCAACAACAACCTCAACAATGAAAAACACCAACAAATTCAACAACAACCTCAACATTTAAAATCACCAACAAATTTAACAACAGCCTCAAACTTGAAAAACAACAACAACCTCAACATGGAAAAACACCAACAAATTCAACAACAACCTCAACATTGAAAAACAACAACAACCTCAAAATTGAAAAACACCAACAAATTCAACAACAACCTCAACATTTAAAAACAACAACAACCTCAACATTGAAAAACACCAACACATTCAACAACAACCTCAACATTGAAAAACACATACAAATTCAACAACTTCAACGTTGAAAAATACCAACAAATTCAACAACAACCTCGACATTGAAAAACACCAACAAATTCAACAACAACCTCAACATTGAAAAACTACAACAACCTCAACATTGAAAAACACCAACAAATACAACAACAACCTCAACCTTGAAAAACAACAACAACCTCAACATTGAAAAACAGCAACAAATTCAACAACAACCTGAGCATTGAAAAACACCAACAAATTCAACAACAACCTCAACATTGAAAAACAACAACCACCTCAACATTGAAAAACAACAACAACCTCAACATTGAAAAACACCAACAAATTCAACAACAACCTCAACATTGAAAAACAACAACAACCTCAACATTGAAAAACACCATCAAATTCAACAACAACATCAACATTGAAAAACACCAACAAATTCAACAACAACCTCGAAATTGAAAAACACCAACAAATTCAACAACAACCTCAACACTGAAAAACAACAACAACCTCAACATTGAAAAACACCAACAAATTCACCAACCTCAACATTGAAAAACAACACCAACCTCAACATTGAAAAACACAAAGAAATTCAACAATAACCTCAATATTGAAAAACAACAACAACCTCAACATTGAAAAACACCAACAAATTCAACAACAACCTCAACATTGAAAAACACCAACAAATTCAACAACAACCTCAACATTGAAAAACAACAACAACCTCAACATTGAAAAACAGCAACAAATTCAACAACAACCTCAAAAATGAAAAACACCAACAAATTCAACAACAACCTCAACATTGAAAAACACCAGGAAATTAAACATCAACCTCAACTTTGAAAAACAACAACAACCTCAACATGGAAAAACACCAACAAATTCAACAACAAGATCAACATTGAAAAACAACAACAACCTCAAAATTGAAAAACACCAACAAATTCAACAACAACCTCAACATTGAAAAACAACAACAACCTCAACATTGAAAAACACCAAGAAATTCAACAACAACTTCAACAATGAAAAAAACCAACAAATTCAACAACAACCTCGACATTGAAAAACACCAACAAATTCAACAACAACCTCAACATTGAAAAACAACAACAACCTCAACATTGAAAAACACCAACAAATTCAACAACAACTTCAACATTGAAGAACACCAACAAATTCAACAGCAGCCTCGAAATTGAAAAACACCAACAAATTCAACAACAACCTCAACATTGAAAAACAACAACAACCTCAACATTGAAAAACACCATCAAATTCAACAACAACCTCAACTTTGAAAAACAACAACAACCTCAACATTGAAAAACACCAACAAATTCAACAACAACCTCAACAATGAAAAACACCAACAAATTCAACAACAACCTCAACATTGAAAAACACCAACAAATTTAACAACAACCTCAACTTTGAAAAACAACAACAACATCAACATGGAAAAACACCAACAAATTCAACAACAACCTCAACATTTAAAGACAACAACAACCTCAACATTGAAAAACACCAACAAATTCAACAACAACCTCAACAATGAAAAACACCATCAAATTCAACAACAACTTCAACATTGAAAAACACCAACAAATTCAACAACAACCTCGACATTGAAAAACACCAACAAATTCAACAACAACCTCGACATTGAAAAACTACAACAACCTCAACATTGAAAAGCACCAACAAATACAACAACAACCTCAACATTGAAAAACAACAACAACCTCAACATTGAAAAACACCAACAAATTCAACAACAACCTCAACATCGAAAAACAACAACAACCTCAACATTGAAAAACAACAACAACCTCAACATTGAAAAACACCAACAAATTCAACAACAACCTCAACATTGAAAAACAACAACAACCTCAACATTGAAAAACACCAACAAATTCAACAACAACTTCAACATTGAAAACACCAACAGATTCAACAACAACCTCGAAATTGAAAAACACCAACAAATTCAACAACAACCTCAACATTGAAAAACAACAACAACCTCAACATTGAAAAACACCAACAAATTCAACAACAACCTCAACATTGAAAAACAACAACAACCTCAACATTGAAAAACACCAACAAATTCAACAACAACCTCAACAATGAAAAACACCAACAAATTCAACAACAACCTCAACATTTAAAATCACCAACAAATTTAACAACAGCCTCAAACTTGAAAAACAACAACAACCTCAACATGGAAAACCACCAACAAATTCAACAACAACCTCAACATTGAAAAACAACAACAACCTCAAAATTGAAAAACACCAACAAATTCAACAACAACCTCAACATTTAAAAACAACAACAACCTCAACATTGAAAAACACCAACACATTCAACAACAACCTCAACATTGAAAAACACATACAAATTCAACAACTTCAACATTGAAAAATACCAACAAATTCAACAACAACCTCGACATTGAAAAACACCAACAAATTCACCAACAACCTCAACATTAAAAAACTACAACAACCTCAACATTGAAAAACACCAACAAATACAACAACAACCTCAACATTGAAAAACAACAACAACCTCAACATTGAAAAACAGCAACAAATTCAACAACAACCTGAGCATTGAAAAACACCAACAAATTCAACAACAACCTCAACATTGAAAAACAACAACAACCTCAACATTGAAAAACAACAACAACCTCAACATTGAAAAACACCAACAAATTCAACAACAACCTCAACATTGAAAAACAACAACAACCTCAACATTGAAAAACACCATCAAATTCAACAACAACATCAACATTGAAAAACACCAACAAATTCAACAACAACCTCGAAATTGAAAAACAACAACAACCTCAACATTGAAAAACACCAACAAATTCACCAACCTCAACATTGAAAAACAACAACAACCTCAACATTGAAAAACACCAACAAATTCAAAAACAACCTCAATATTGAAAAACAACAACAACCTCAACATTGAAAAATACCAACAAATTCAACACCAACCTCAACATTGAAAAACACAAACAAATTCAACAACAACCTCAATATTGAAAAACAACAACAACCTCAACATTGAAAAACACCAACAAATTCAACAACAATCTCAACATTGAAAAACACCAACAAATTCAACAACAACCTCAACATTGAAAAACAACAACAACCTCAACATTGAAAAACACCAACAAATTCAACAACAACCTCAAAAATGAAAAACACCAACAAATTCAACAACAACCTCAACATTGAAAAACACCAGCAAATTAAACATCAACCACAACTTTGAAAAACAACAACAACCTCAACATGGAAAAACACCAACAAATTCAACAACAAGCTCAACATTGAAAAACAACAACAACCTCAAAATTGAAAAACACCAACAAATTCAACAACAACCTCAACATTGAAAAACAACAACAACCTCAACATTGAAAAACACCAACAAATTCAACAACAACTTCAACAATGAAAAAAACCAACAAATTCAACAACAACCTCGACATTGAAAAACACCAACAAATTCAACAACAACCTCAACATTGAAAAACAACAACAACCTCAACATTGAAAAACACCAACAAATTCAACAACAACTTCAACATTGAAGAACACCAACAAATTCAACAGCGACCTCGAAATTGAAAACCACCAACAAATTCAACCAGAACCTCAACATTGAAAAACAACAACAACCTCAACATTGAAAAACACCAACAAATTCAACAACAACCTCAACTTTGAAAAACAACAACAACCTCAACATTGAAAAACACCAACAAATTCAACAACAACCTCAACAATGAAAAACACCAACAAATTCAACAACAACCTCAACATTGAAAAACACCAACAAATTTAACAACAACCTCAACTTTGAAAAACAACAACAACATCAACATGGAAAAACACCAACAAATTCAACAACAACCTCAACATTTAAAGACAACAACAACCTCAACATTGAAAAACACCAACAAATTCAACAACAACCTCAACAATGAAAAACACCAACAAATTCAACAACAACTTCAACATTGAAAAACACCAACAAATTCAACAACAACCTCGACATTGAAAAACACCAACAAATTCAACAACAACCTCGACATTGAAAAACTAAAACAACCTCAACATTGAAAAGCACCAACAAATACAACAACAACCTCAACATTGAAAAACAACAACAACCTCAACATTGAAAAACACCAACAAATTTAACAACAACCTCAACATCGAAAAACAACAACAACCTCAACATTGAAAAACAACAACAACCTCAACATTGAAAAACACCAACAAATTCAACAACAACCTCAACATTGAAAAACACCAACTAATTCAACAACAACTTCAACATTGAAAAACACCAACAAATTCAACAACAACCTCGAAATTGAAAAACACCAACAAATTCAACAGCAACCTCAACATTGAAATACAACAACAACCTCAACCTTGAAAAACAACAACAACCTCAACATTGAAAAACAGCAACAAATTCAACAACAACCTGAGCATTGAAAAATACCAACAAATTCAACAACAACCTCAACATTGAAAAACAACAACCACCTCAACATTGAAAAACAACAACAACCTCAACATTGAAAAACACCAACAAATTCAACAACAACCTCAACATTGAAAAACAACAACAACCTCAACATTGAAAAACACCATCAAATTCAACAACAACATCAACATTGAAAAACACCAACAAATTCAACAACAACCTCGAAATTGAAAAACACCAACAAATTCAACAACAACCTCAACACTGAAAAACAACAACAACCTCAACATTGAAAAACACCAACAAATTCACCAACCTCAACATTGAAAAACAACAACAACCTCAACATTGAAAAACACCAACAAATTCAAAAACAACCTCAATATTGAAAAACAACAACAACCTCAACATTGAAAAATACCAACAAATTCAACACCAACCTCAACATTGAAAAACACAAAGAAATTCAACAATAACCTCAATATTGAAAAACAACAACAACCTCAACATTGAAAAACACCAACAAATTCAACAACAACCTCAACATTGAAAAACACCAACAAATTCAACAACAACCTCAACATTGAAAAACAACAACAACCTCAACATTGAAAAACAGCAACAAATTCAACAACAACCTCAAAAATGAAAAACACCAACAAATTCAACAACAACCTCAACATTGAAAAACACCAGGAAATTAAACATCAACCTCAACTTTGAAAAACAACAACAACCTCAACATGGAAAAACACCAACAAATTCAACAACAAGATCAACATTGAAAAACAACAACAACCTCAAAATTGAAAAACACCAACAAATTCAACAACAACCTCAACATTGAAAAACAACAACAACCTCAACATTGAAAAACACCAAGAAATTCAACAACAACTTCAACAATGAAAAAAACCAACAAATTCAACAACAACCTCGACATTGAAAAACACCAACAAATTCAACAACAACCTCAACATTGAAAAACAACAACAACCTCAACATTGAAAAACACCAACAAATTCAACAACAACTTCAACATTGAAGAACACCAACAAATTCAACAGCAGCCTCGAAATTGAAAAACACCAACAAATTCAACAACAACCTCAACATTGAAAAACAACAACAACCTCAACATTGAAAAACACCATCAAATTCAACAACAACCTCAACTTTGAAAAACAACAACAACCTCAACATTGAAAAACACCAACAAATTCAACAACAACCTCAACAATGAAAAACACCAACAAATTCAACAACAACCTCAACATTGAAAAACACCAACAAATTTAACAACAACCTCAACTTTGAAAAACAACAACAACATCAACATGGAAAAACACCAACAAATTCAACAACAACCTCAACATTTAAAGACAACAACAACCTCAACATTGAAAAACACCAACAAATTCAACAACAACCTCAACAATGAAAAACACCATCAAATTCAACAACAACTTCAACATTGAAAAACACCAACAAATTCAACAACAACCTCGACATTGAAAAACACCAACAAATTCAACAACAACCTCGACATTGAAAAACTACAACAACCTCAACATTGAAAAGCACCAACAAATACAACAACAACCTCAACATTGAAAAACAACAACAACCTCAACATTGAAAAACACCAACAAATTCAACAACAACCTCAACATCGAAAAACAACAACAACCTCAACATTGAAAAACAACAACAACCTCAACATTGAAAAACACCAACAAATTCAACAACAACCTCAACTTTGAAAAACAACAACAACCTCAACATTGAAAAACACCAACAAATTCAACAACAACTTCAACATTGAAAACACCAACAGATTCAACAACAACCTCGAAATTGAAAAACACCAACAAATTCAACAACAACCTCAACATTGAAAAACAACAACAACCTCAACATTGAAAAACACCAACAAATTCAACAACAACCTCAACATTGAAAAACAACAACAACCTCAACATTGAAAAACACCAACAAATTCAACAACAACCTCAACAATGAAAAACACCATCAAATTCAACAACAACATCAACATTGAAAAACACCAACAAATTCAACAACAACCTCGAAATTGAAAAACACCAACAAATTCAACAACAACCTCAACACTGAAAAACAACAACAACCTCAACATTGAAAAACACCAACAAATTCACCAACCTCAACATTGAAAAACAACAACAACCTCAACATTGAAAAACACCAACAAATTCAAAAACAACCTCAATATTGAAAAACAACAACAACCTCAACATTGAAAAATACCAACAAATTCAACACCAACCTCAACATTGAAAAACACAAAGAAATTCAACAATAACCTCAATATTGAAAAACAACAACAACCTCAACATTGAAAAACACCAACAAATTCAACAACAACCTCAACATTGAAAAACACCAACAAATTCAACAACAACCTCAACATTGAAAAACAACAACAACCTCAACATTGAAAAACAGCAACAAATTCAACAACAACCTCAAAAATGAAAAACACCAACAAATTCAACAACAACCTCAACATTGAAAAACACCAGGAAATTAAACATCAACCTCAACTTTGAAAAACAACAACAACCTCAACATGGAAAAACACCAACAAATTCAACAACAAGATCAACATTGAAAAACAACAACAACCTCAAAATTGAAAAACACCAACAAATTCAACAACAACCTCAACATTGAAAAACAACAACAACCTCAACATTGAAAAACACCAAGAAATTCAACAACAACTTCAACAATGAAAAAAACCAACAAATTCAACAACAACCTCGACATTGAAAAACACCAACAAATTCAACAACAACCTCAACATTGAAAAACAACAACAACCTCAACATTGAAAAACACCAACAAATTCAACAACAACTTCAACATTGAAGAACACCAACAAATTCAACAGCAGCCTCGAAATTGAAAAACACCAACAAATTCAACAACAACCTCAACATTGAAAAACAACAACAACCTCAACATTGAAAAACACCATCAAATTCAACAACAACCTCAACTTTGAAAAACAACAACAACCTCAACATTGAAAAACACCAACAAATTCAACAACAACCTCAACAATGAAAAACACCAACAAATTCAACAACAACCTCAACATTGAAAAACACCAACAAATTTAACAACAACCTCAACTTTGAAAAACAACAACAACATCAACATGGAAAAACACCAACAAATTCAACAACAACCTCAACATTTAAAGACAACAACAACCTCAACATTGAAAAACACCAACAAATTCAACAACAACCTCAACAATGAAAAACACCATCAAATTCAACAACAACTTCAACATTGAAAAACACCAACAAATTCAACAACAACCTCGACATTGAAAAACACCAACAAATTCAACAACAACCTCGACATTGAAAAACTACAACAACCTCAACATTGAAAAGCACCAACAAATACAACAACAACCTCAACATTGAAAAACAACAACAACCTCAACATTGAAAAACACCAACAAATTCAACAACAACCTCAACATCGAAAAACAACAACAACCTCAACATTGAAAAACAACAACAACCTCAACATTGAAAAACACCAACAAATTCAACAACAACCTCAACTTTGAAAAACAACAACAACCTCAACATTGAAAAACACCAACAAATTCAACAACAACTTCAACATTGAAAACACCAACAGATTCAACAACAACCTCGAAATTGAAAAACACCAACAAATTCAACAACAACCTCAACATTGAAAAACAACAACAACCTCAACATTGAAAAACACCAACAAATTCAACAACAACCTCAACATTGAAAAACAACAACAACCTCAACATTGAAAAACACCAACAAATTCAACAACAACCTCAACAATGAAAAACACCAACAAATTCAACAACAACCTCAACATTTAAAATCACCAACAAATTTAACAACAGCCTCAAACTTGAAAAACAACAACAACCTCAACATGGAAAAACACCAACAAATTCAACAACAACCTCAACATTGAAAAACAACAACAACCTCAAAATTGAAAAACACCAACAAATTCAACAACAACCTCAACATTTAAAAACAACAACAACCTCAACATTGAAAAACACCAACACATTCAACAACAACCTCAACATTGAAAAACACATACAAATTCAACAACTTCAACATTGAAAAATACCAACAAATTCAACAACAACCTCGACATTGAAAAACACCAACAAATTCACCAACAACCTCAACATTAAAAAACTACAACAACCTCAACATTGAAAAACACCAACAAATACAACAACAACCTCAACATTGAAAAACAACAACAACCTCAACATTGAAAAACAGCAACAAATTCAACAACAACCTGAGCATTGAAAAACACCAACAAATTCAACAACAACCTCAACGTTGAAAAACAACAACAACCTCAACATTGAAAAACAACAACAACCTCAACATTGAAAAACACCAACAAATTCAACAACAACCTCAACATTGAAAAACAACAACAACCTCAACATTGAAAAACACCATCAAATTCAACAACAACATCAACATTGAAAAACACCAACAAATTCAACAACAACCTCGAAATTGAAAAACAACAACAACCTCAACATTGAAAAACACCAACAAATTCACCAACCTCAACATTGAAAAACAACAACAACCTCAACATTGAAAAACACCAACAAATTCAAAAACAACCTCAATATTGAAAAACAACAACAACCTCAACATTGAAAAATACCAACAAATTCAACACCAACCTCAACATTGAAAAACACAAACAAATTCAACAACAACCTCAATATTGAAAAACAACAACAACCTCAACATTGAAAAACACCAACAAATTCAACAACAATCTCAACATTGAAAAACACCAACAAATTCAACAACAACCTCAACATTGAAAAACAACAACAACCTCAACATTGAAAAACACCAACAAATTCAACAACAACCTCAAAAATGAAAAACACCAACAAATTCAACAACAACCTCAACATTGAAAAACACCAGCAAATTAAACATCAACCACAACTTTGAAAAACAACAACAACCTCAACATGGAAAAACACCAACAAATTCAACAACAAGCTCAACATTGAAAAACAACAACAACCTCAAAATTGAAAAACACCAACAAATTCAACAACAACCTCAACATTGAAAAACAACAACAACCTCAACATTGAAAAACACCAACAAATTCAACAACAACTTCAACAATGAAAAAAACCAACAAATTCAACAACAACCTCGACATTGAAAAACACCAACAAATTCAACAACAACCTCAACATTGAAAAACAACAACAACCTCAACATTGAAAACACCAACAAATTCAACAACAACTTCAACATTGAAGAACACCAACAAATTCAACAGCGACCTCGAAATTGAAAACCACCAACAAATTCAACCAGAACCTCAACATTGAAAAACAACAACAACCTCAACATTGAAAAACACCAACAAATTCAACAACAACCTCAACTTTGAAAAACAACAACAACCTCAACATTGAAAAACACCAACAAATTCAACAACAACCTCAACAATGAAAAACACCAACAAATTCAACAACAACCTCAACATTGAAAAACACCAACAAATTTAACAACAACCTCAACTTTGAAAAACAACAACAACATCAACATGGAAAAACACCAACAAATTCAACAACAACCTCAACATTTAAAGACAACAACAACCTCAACATTGAAAAACACCAACAAATTCAACAACAACCTCAACAATGAAAAACACCAACAAATTCAACAACAACTTCAACATTGAAAAACACCAACAAATTCAACAACAACCTCGACATTGAAAAACACCAACAAATTCAACAACAACCTCGACATTGAAAAACTACAACAACCTCAACATTGAAAAGCACCAACAAATACAACAACAACCTCAACATTGAAAAACAACAACAACCTCAACATTGAAAAACACCAACAAATTTAACAACAACCTCAACATCGAAAAACAACAACAACCTCAACATTGAAAAACAACAACAACCTCAACATTGAAAAACACCAACAAATTCAACAACAACCTCAACATTGAAAAACACCAACTAATTCAACAACAACTTCAACATTGAAAAACACCAACAAATTCAACAACAACCTCGAAATTGAAAAACACCAACAAATTCAACAGCAACCTCAACATTGAAAAACAACAACAACCTCAACATTGAAAACCACCAACAAATTCAAAAAGAACCTCAACATTGAAAAACAACAACAACCTCAAAATTGAAAAACATCAACAAATTCAACAACAACCTCAACATTGGAAAACACCAACAAATTCAACAACAACCTCAACTTTGAAAAACAACAACAACCTCAACATTGAAAAACACCAACAAATTCAACAACAACCTCAACAATGAAAAACACCAACACATTCAACAACAACCTCAACATTGAAAAACACCAACAAATTTAACAACAACCTCAACTTTGAGAAACAACAACAACATCAACATGGAAAAACACCAACAAATTCAACAACAACCTCAACATTTAAAGACAACAACAACCTCAACATTGAAAAACACCAACAAATTCAACAACAACCTCAACAATGAAAAACACCAACAAATTCAACAACAACTTCAACATTGAAAAACACCAACAAATTCAACAACAACCTCGACATTGAAAAACACAAACAAATTCAACAACAACCTCGACATTGAAAATTTACAACAACCTCAACATTGAAAAGCACCAACAAATACAACAACAACCTCAACATTGAAAAACAACAACAACCTCAACATTGAAAAACACCAACAAATTCAACAACAACCTCAACATCGAAAAACAACAACAACCTCAACATTGAAAAACAACAACAACCTCAACATTGAAAAACACCAACAAATTCAACAACAACCTCAACATTGAAAAAACACCAACAAATTCAACAACAACCTCGAAATTGAAAAACACCAACAAATTCAACAGCAACCTCAACATTGAAAAACAACAACAACCTCAACATTGAAAACCACCAACAAATTCAACCAGAACCTCAACATTGAAAAACAACAACAACCTCAAAATTGAAAAACACCAACAAATTCAACAACAACCTCAACATTGAAAAACACCAACAAATTCAACAACAACCACAACTTTGAAAAACAACAACAACCTCAACATGGAAAAACACCAACAAATTCAACAACAACCTCAACATTGAAAAACAACAACAACCTCAAAATTGAAAAACACCAACAAATTCAACAACAACCTCAACATTTAAAGACAACAACAACCTCAACATTGAAAAACACCAACAAATTCAACAACAACCTCAACAATGAAAAACACCAACAAATTCAACAACAACTTCAACATTGAAAAACACCAACAAATTCAACAACAACCTCGACATTGAAAAACACCAACAAATTCAACAACAACCTCAACATTGAAAAACTACAACAACCTCAACATTGAAAAGCACCAACAAATACAACAACAACCTCAACATTGAAAAACAACAACAACCTCAACATTGAAAAACACTAAAAAATTCAACAACAACCTCAACATTGAAAAACAACAACAAATTAAACATCAACCTCAACTTTGAAAAACAACAACAACCTCGACATTGAAAAACACCAACAAATTCAACAACAACCTCAACATTGAAAAACAACAACAACCTCAACATTGAAAAACACCAACAAATTCAACAACAACTTCAACATTGAAGAGCACCAACAAATTCAACAGCAACCTCGAAATTGAAAAACACCAACAAATTCAACAACAACCTCAACATTGAAAAACAACAACAACCTCAACATTGAAAAACACCAACAAATTCAACAACAACCTCAACTTTGAAAAACAACAACAACCTCAACATTGAAAAACACCAACAAATTCAACAACAACCTCAACAATGAAAAACACCAACAAATTCAACAACAACCTCAACATTGAAAAACACCAACAAATTTAACAACAACCTCAACTTTGAAAGACAACAACAACCTCAACATGGAAAAACACCAACAAATTCAACAACAACCTCAACATTTGAAGACAACAACAACCTCAACATTGAAAAACACCAACAAATTCAACAACAACCTCAACAATGAAAAACACCAACAAATTCAACAACAACTTCAACATTGAAAAACACCAACAAATTCAACAACAACCTCGACATTGAAAAACACCAACAAATTCAACAACAACCTCGACATTGAAAAACTACAACAACCTCAACATTGAAAAGCACCAACAAATACAACAACAACCTCAACATTGAAAAACAACAACAACCTCAACATTGAAAAACACCAACAAATTCAACAACAACCTCAACATCGAAAAACAACAACAACCTCAACATTGAAAAACAACAACAACCTCAACATTGAAAAATACCAACAAATTCAACAACAACCTCAACATTGAAAAACACCAACTAATTCAACAACAACTTCAAAATTGAAAAACACCAACAAATTCAACAACAACCTCGAAATTGAAAAACACCAACAAATTCAACAGCAACCTCAACATTGAAAAACAACAACAACCTCAACATTGAAAACCACCAACAAATTCAACCAGAACCTCAACATTGAAAAACACCAACAAATTTAACAACAACCTCAACATTGAAAAACAACAACAACCTCAAAATTGAAAAACACCAACAAATTCAACAACAACCTCAACATTGAAAAACACCAACAAATTCATCAACAACCTCGAAATTGAAAAACAACAACAACCTCAACATTGAAAAACACCAACAAAGTCACCAACCTCAACATTGAAAAACAACAACAACCTCAACATTGAAAAACACCAACAAATTCAAAAACAACCTCAATATTGAAAAACAACAACAACCTCAACATTGAAAAATACCAACAAATTCAACACCAACCTCAACATTGAAAAACACAAACAAATTCAACAACAACCTCAATATTGAAAAAACAACAACAACCTCAACATTGAAAAACACCAACAAATTCAACAACAATCTCAACATTGAAAAACACCAACAAATTCAACAACAACCTCAACATTGAAAAACAACAACAACCTCAACATTGAAAAACACCAACAAATTCAACAACAACCTCAAAAATGAAAAACACCAACAAATTCAACAACAACCTCAACATTGAAAAACACCAGCAAATTAAACATCAACCACAACTTTGAAAAACAACAACAACCTCAACATGGAAAAACACCAACAAATTCAACAACAAGCTCAACATTGAAAAACAACAACAACCTCAAAATTGAAAAACACCAACAAATTCAACAACAACCTCAACATTGAAAAACAACAACAACCTCAACATTGAAAAACACCAACAAATTCAACAACAACTTCAACATTGAAGAACACCAACAAATTCAACAGCGACCTCGAAATTGAAAACCACCAACAAATTCAACCAGAACCTCAACATTGAAAAACAACAACAACCTCAACATTGAAAAACACCAACAAATTCAACAACAACCTCAACTTTGAAAAACAACAACAACCTCAACATTGAAAAACACCAACAAATTCAACAACAACCTCAACAATGAAAAACACCAACAAATTCAACAACAACCTCAACATTGAAAAACACCAACAAATTTAACAACAACCTCAACTTTTAAAAACAACAACAACATCAACATGGAAAAACACCAACAAATTCAACAACAACCTCAACATTTAAAGACAACAACAACCTCAACATTGAAAAACACCAACAAATTCAACAACAACCTCAACAATGAAAAACACCAACAAATTCAACAACAACTTCAACATTGAAAAACACCAACAAATTCAACAACAACCTCGACATTGAAAAACACCAACAAATTCAACAACAACCTCGACATTGAAAAACTACAACAACCTCAACATTGAAAAGCACCAACAAATACAACAACAACCTCAACATTGAAAAACAACAACAACCTCAACATTGAAAAACACCAACAAATTTAACAACAACCTCAACATCGAAAAACAACAACAACCTCAAAATTGAAAAACAACAACAACCTCAACATTGAAAAACACCAACAAATTCAACAACAACCTCAACATTGAAAAACACCAACAAATTCAACAACAACCTCAACATTGGAAAACACCAACAAATTCAACAACAACCTCAACTTTGAAAAAGAACAACAACCTCAACATTGAAAAACACCAACAAATTCAACAACAACATCAACAATGAAAAACACCAACAAATTCAACAACAACCTCAACATTGAAAAACACCAACAAATTTAACAACAACCTCAACTTTGAAAAACAACAACAACATCAACATGGAAAAACACCAACAAATTCAACAACAACCTCAACATTTAAAGACAACAACAACCTCAACATTGAAAAACACCAACAAATTCAACAACAACCTCAACAATGAAAAACACCAACAAATTCAACAACAACTTCAACATTGAAAAACACCAACAAATTCAACAACAACCTCGAAATTGAAAAACACCAACAAATTCAACAGCAACCTCGACATTGAAAAACAACAACAACCTCAACATTGAAAACCACCAACAAATTCAACCAGAACCTCAACATTGACAAACAACAACAACCTCAAAATTGAAAAACACCAACAAATTCAACAACAACCTCAACATTGAAAAACACCAACAAATTCAACAACAACCACAACTTTGAAAAACAACAACAACCTCAACATGGAAAAACACCAACAAATTCAACAACAACCTCAACATTGAAAAACAACAACAACCTCAAAATTGAAAAACACCAACAAATTCAACAACAACCTCAACATTTAAAGACAACAACAACCTCAACATTGAAAAACACCAACAAATTCAACAACAACCTCAACAATGAAAAACACCAACAAATTCAACAACAACTTCAACATTGAAAAACACCAACAAATTCAACAACAACCTCGACATTGAAAAACACCAACAAATTCAACAACAACCTCAACATTGAAAAACTACAACAACCTCAACATTGAAAAGCACCAACAAATACAACAACAACCTCAACATTGAAAAACAACAACAACCTCAACATTGAAAAACACTAAAAAATTCAACAACAACCTCAACATTGAAAAACAACAACAAATTAAACATCAACCTCAACTTTGAAAAACAACAACAACCTCGACATTGAAAAACACCAACAAATTCAACAACAACCTCAACATTGAAAAACAACAACAACCTCAACATTGAAAAACACCAACAAATTCAACAACAACTTCAACATTGAAGAGCACCAACAAATTC